>CM054057.1:594688314-594895884 GCA_028641055.1 Alopecurus myosuroides | reverse complement strand
CAAACTTAAACCCTGACCAACCCATACCCTAGTAACTAGGCCTAAACCCTTTTACCATAATTCTGTTTGTAAATTGAATCATGTGTTAAGCCCTACTCAAACCACTATAGTTCATTTTCTTAATAATTATTGTGATAAACTTGAACTTGTCCATAAAACACCAAACAATAACCCTCTCATCATAATTCTTTATGCATATTGAATTATATGTCAAAACCTTGTCCATGTTAACACCAATCAAGTTGAATAACTTGTTATGTTTATGTATTGTATATTTTGTGGTATTTCCTTGTTTGTTGGTGAATTGCTTGTTTATTGTTATTTATTTGTATTGTTAAGATTGTACGGAGAGCAACGTTCTATTTGTAAAGAGATTGCCTCTATACCAACTTCCACAAGGTAAGTGATACTTCATGTCCTACTTTTGTTTTCAATTGCATTAGTGTTTTCAGTAGTATGCATCATAGGTGATTTTATTATTTTCTAAGTATATGCTATGCTCAGAACACCTAGTAGTGTGTAGCGAACCTGAAACCTCTGCTAGGTACTAGTTTAGCTATACTACAATACTATCACAACTGTTGATGTTACTTGTTGGGTTGTGGTGTTTTGAAAATTGAAAATTAACAACCTAACGAAATATCCGGGTGGATTGGTAATTGCTTTGTTTATGTTGAGTGGCTACTCAGGGCCATGTTCATGGTGGATTTAGCCATGGATGTGGTGGTTGTCACCTGAGGGTAAACTTATGGATTGCCACCCAGGAATAAAGAGATTTGTAGGTCTTCACTGTATAGTTAGCTTCCAGTGCAACCTTGAGGTAATATGGGCTCTGCCAAGATTAAGTAAGTTGTGGGGGTTCATCCTGTTGTATGACATCGGGTGGTAGAATTTTAGGAGAAACGAGTCATGCTAGTATGGTTGTATCCCTCTCCCCAAAGATCTTGTCTCATTCTTCTCTTGGGGATGATGAGTCTCAAGGTGAAAGTGCACAACCTCTGCAGAGTAAAAAACTAAGATCTTAGCCGTGTCCCCGGTTATGGGCCAATTGACCAGCTAGACAGAGTTGGTGCCGAAGGATCTCCTCATCTTTTCTGAATGAAATAAAACATGGTAGAAACCCCTTTTAGGGCACATGGTGGATTTAGCCATGATGCCACAATCAAACCTCATGGTGGGTTTAGCCATGATGATTTACCAAACTTCATGGTGGATTTAGCCATGACGATTTTCAAACTTCATGGTGGATTTAGCCATGATGAACTGTCAACCTTCATGGTGGATTTAGCCATGATGGTTGTACCAATGTCTTCTGTTTTATGAAAATGATTTACAAATATAGGAAAAAACTGGCTTTATGCAAATATCCCAGACTCCACGAGCCAAATATCATGTAGGTAGTCTATACCTCAAAAATGCCACCAAACAAGTGTCACTTGCCAGTACATTGTTTGTACTAACTTCCTCCCTCGCGGGGCTGCATATTCCAGCGTGCAGATGAATCTGAAGACGAGTGAGGATTTCGTTTAGGATCTCGAGTCTATCGGCAACATGTTCCTCCTGTGGTGCATGAAGATGAAGAAGCCTCATTGATGAATTATTTCCGCTGTGTTTACTTTGAAAATTCTGTCATTGGGCTAGTCCATGTTGACTATGCCAATTGTAAGACTATTTTGTTTCTTATCCACTGGATCAACGATTTAGAATGATGCTATTGCAATGAATATTTCATTTTGTCATGTGTATACTATCAGAGATCCCAGGAATAGCAGGTTACACAGGTGTTCTATCTTTATTTAAAGGTAGGGCGCTACAAAATGGTACCAAAGCATAGTGTTGCCTGTAGGATCGAGACCCTAAGATTGGATTAGAACTAGGAAAAGGACCCTAGGATTGAAAATCTACTTTATTCAAACATATAGAAACAAAACATCAGATCTTAATCTTTCTCATATCCTCTCATCTATTATTCACGTTCAAAATATTCTTCCCTTGTTAAAGATGACCTACCTCTTGTTTTCCATCAAGACAAGACTGGTGAAAATCATGGAGTGAAAGGAATAGTTTTCACATGACCTTTTAGTTTCAACATGAAGGTCTACACTCAAGACCATTGAAGAAACTTGGAGTTATACCCATACTTCATAACAATAATAAACACCTCAAGACACCGAGAGAAGGATTTGAAGAAACTCAAGAAGATATAGATGGGACTTGTCGTGGGATAATCACGGCAGATGTTACCTGGGGTAACTGATCTTGGGGCAAGTCGACACAGGTATTCGGGAGAGGGTTTAGCTCGAAGGAAGACATGACGAAAGCGATCTAAGAACCGGAGAATAACTCGCCGGATCTCAATATGAATTATGCTGGATACTCGATAATAGGTGTTACAACTATGACCTGGATCTCTCGAGGCTAAGCCTAGGGGTTGGTTTATATAGCACTCATATCCCCCTTGGCTTGCTTTTACAAAGCGCTTCCTGAGTCCTACTCGAACTCTACATACAAACCCTAACTTTCCTTACCGCAACCCACAAACCGGGTTACGAACGTTACCAGCCCTGGGCCTTCCAGAAGTTTCTTTGCCTTCAGCCGGATTTAGTCCAGCCGCCTTTTGGGCCGGGTCACACCTGGGAGTTAGCATACCGGGTTACTATCCCTCATCAGTAGTCCCCAGAATGCTTGGGCTCCCAAGATTTACTCTTCGAAGCGCTGGCTATTCCTACAGAAATATTAGATACAAGCACATGAAGATCAAAACGCATCGCATTGACGAATAACCGTGACCGGTACAAGGAGGCCAGGTAAAAACCCGGCTCTGCCTTGAAGTTCTTCCTTAATCTCCCAGACTTAAATCTTAATGGAAACTCCTTGACCCCACATCCTTCTTGATAATTACCGCGATGATACCAGGAAGGCAATCTCCCCTTCCTTTTTCACTGGATCATATTGGTCTGTGCATGGAATGCACCTTTCAAATTTCGAAATGACCAATTATTACTCCGCACCCCCGGGTCTCGACCGTTAGGCTAGGCTTTTCCATCCGGGCGGTTTAAAAAAAGGGCTCAGGGAACAAACCCAACTCTTAACGGCTCATTTTCCCCATTTCACTCCTTCTCAAATCTGAGCTCGCGGAGTGCCACCACGGAAGCCCCACGCACCTCGCCGGAGCCCATCCGCCGTCGCCTGCGCTCCGCCACCGCGCGACTCACTCCAACTCCCAAATCCGCCGCCAAGCGCCCGATTCGCCGACCAACAACCTCGAAGGACATCAATTGCGCCATCTGTCTCCGCAAAGCTCTACTTCAATCCCCTTTGGTAAGTTCCTCGTATCCCTCAGCTCATCCTCGCAATTTCTCATCTTTTCCTCAGATCAGATCTGAATCAAGTAGTCCGCGATTTCTCGGGCCGCGCCGGATTAGCTCAATGATACTTACCATAAACATCCCCATAGATAGGATTCATAGCTTATATTACTCTCCTAACTCCAGTAGTCATTAACATGGCCATAAACTTAGAAATAAGATCCCCAATCTAGGCTCGGGCCATAAAAATTTCCGCCCTTGTTCTCCCTCCTCAGAAAATCTCACTTCTCGGATCATTCGCAGATGGTAGACATATAAACACCCTCCTAACTTCTCCAACATTTGCTGTTACGGAAAGCTCCGTAGATTTTGTAATAGCACACAATACCCGGACACATCGTACTTGACTCGGCAAGGCAATACCCGGTTTGTGCTTAAATTGCCGGTAACTGCTTATCTGCTAACTTCCGAGTTTTTGTTTCTTACGCCCTTTCCTTCAATGTTTTACCAGGTCAATCCATGGCACCCAAGAGGCAGGGGAAACAGCCGGCTAAGGCTAAATCCACAAACTCCATATCAGCCAATTGGGGGAAATCCTCTGTTACCACGGCCAAACTGGAGGAGTTGGTCGAGCTTGGATCCCTACCTCCCCAGGAAGCTATCCACTGGGAGTTCCAGGCAACGAAACCCGACCTTCCCCAGCAACGGACGAGGTAATATGTTTCGTTGAACACGTGACCGGGGCTTCAGGCCTCCGGGTCACCCTTTCTTCCGCGACGTCCTAGACCACTACAAACTCCGTATTTTCGATATAGGCCCAAACTCCATTTTAAACATCTCTCATTTTATCGTTCTTTCCGAGTCTTACTTGTGCACTCCGCCAAGTCTGGCTCTCTTCGTCGAACTTTTTCAGTGCAAGCCGTGTCGCGAAAGCGGCGACGGCGCACTTCTTACTTGCGGCGGGGTTTCTATCCAGCGCCGCAAGAACTCCCTAATGCCCCCTATTACACTCAATTCTCACGTGAAGCACTGGCAGCTCTCATACTTCTACTGCCAGGATACCTCTCCACCCGGCGAAAAGAAGTTGCCGGGTTACTCGGAGGGTCAGCTTGACATCTCCGAGACTTTCAACGCCTTCGCCCCTGACTCGGACAGGGAGGCGATCTTGCCTTTGCTAGCTAGGATCTCCATCTTGTCAGCCCGAGGTCTCATCGGGCTAAACCTGGTGAAGACCTGGGTCAGCTTCCACATCCCGCCAAACTCCATTCGTGAGAAGCTGATGTGCGAATACTCAGGTCTTCCACGGACCCTATCCGATACTCTCCTAACACCCTTGCTCCTAGTGATATGAACAAGACGATCAAGGGCTTTTTAACAGAGAAGCTCGAGGTGATCCGGAGCATAGCCGGATTAGAACCTTTTACCCTCGAGAATCCAGCCCCCGCAGTAAGTTTTCTACCTTTTGATTTTGACTTCTAACAGCTTACTTTTATTCGCTTCTCTTGACTCGATATTAATCACTATCCTGGCATCTTCTCCTCAGGCCGATGATGACTTTTGGACGGTCGACACCCCTCCTAATTCCGAAGATGCGGAGGAGGAAGACGATGTTGTTAACTCGGATGAAGGTACATACTTGATTCCCTTGTACACGTTACATCCTGCCTTTTCTACTTCTTTATGCTATAACTCGGATATTTTCCAGAGCGAGAGGACCGAAGCGAAGAAGAAGAAACGGACAGCAGGGGCGGGTCCGCCAGCGAGGAGGAAGAGCCGGAGCCGGCCACCAAAACCGGAACAAAGAGGAAATCCCAGAGGATAGCCCTCCAGGTTTTTACTTCATCTCCTTATACTTTGGTTTTTTGTTCCCATAACGTCACTCCGGGGCTAACCCCATCTTTACCCCTTTTGATCACAACTGAAGGAGCCACCTGCGACTAGGCGCCGAGTAACCCGGAACCATCCGGGCAACGATCCTTAACCCGGTTGCTTCGTCGCCCCTGGTTCAACACCCTGGTATTTATCGTAAACAAAATTTTCTTTCCGGACATTCCTTTGTAACGTAATCCCAGACCTTTCTTGCCATTTTCCAGTCTCTTCCGGGTCCAGCGGCGGCTTCCCTCGGACTTCCCAGTGAACACCGGGGGTAAACTCCTTTCCTTTGAGTTATACCAAACTTTATCACCTTTTCACAACTAACTGCACCTTCGTACCCTCTACAGAGCCACGGTTGTTATTAGCGACGAAGAAGGCACGGAGGCTGAGGTCCAAGTCGAGAATAAGCCGGCCGATGACGCATTCGCTGCAACTGGCAACGAGCAAGCGTCGTCACCGGAGCTGGCTAGGCATGATGCTGGGTATCCCATCGCTTCGCACGCAGGCGAGAAGGAGACGGGAACAACTTCGAGCGCGGGAGGAGGACCAAACTCCGATATTCGGATGACCCGGGTGCCACCTCCTGTTACAAGAAACGCTCCTTTTCCCACTTTCCAGGTACCCGAGCCATCTAACTCGGATAACGCTGACTTTAACCAGCTGATGAGCGCTCTTCTCGCCATGAAAGCTTCAGAAGGAAATGTCCTAGAGCGTATGGCTGCAGCACATCAGGTAACTTTTACTTGATACTCCTTATTATACATCCAGTCCCCAAGTCCCGAGTATAATTTTTTTTTGTAATTATCCTCGGTACTTCACATAATACTTTTCGGTAATCATTTCCTCAGAGGAAATACTCTCGTGATATCCGGCTTACAGCTTCACCCGGTCTTTGCAGGCAGAGATTACTCAGTCAGATGAAGCGTTACTTAAGGCTGAGCAGCTCTTGCTGGCTGAAGTTAAGCGTAGGGAGGCCCTTGAAGCGGAGATAAAGACTTTGAAAAAAGATGTCTCCACATACAAGAAGAAGTACAATGCCGCCCAATCCTCGCTGAAGAACTTATCGACTCAGATTACGGACACTTACCGTATTTTGCTAAGTAAGTTTGTTTATTTGCAACTAGCTTGCTTACCTCCATTTTGCCGTTGTAATAATCAAAATTACTGATATGCTTTTGTGTTTTTCGATTGCAGGTGCTAACCTTGCTGCTCCGGAGGAGAATGCCATTACTCAAGTTAAAACTCTGAAGACTGTGCTCCGGACGTTTTTTGCCGGCACGAAACTTTTGCTGGATGCTATCAAGTGGCCTTCTGAGGTATACCCGGGCGAGGAGAACCTTATGCAGGCCTTTTCCACAGCGCCTGGATGGATTGAAATACTGAAGCGTTCGTCCTGCCGAATTGGGATGACCCGGGCTTTAACGCTGGCGAAGGCTTATTTTCCAAAGCTTGACCCGGCGAAGGTAGTATCCGGGTTCCCAGAGTTTAAAGCTGACGGATCCAAATTCAAGCCCCAGGATTTCAAAGCTATACAATCTGCGGTACGTCCTTCAGCCACAGCTTTGGCCGACAAGATGGATCTAAACACGATTATGAGCTCGTATGATTCTGAGGGCAAGGTTATCCTGGTGGAGGCACCCCCCCCTATTGATATGTTGGACAAATGGTCGACTGATCTGGCTAGGAGGAAGGAAGAGGCTGCAAAGAGGGAAGCAGAGCTGGGCGTAAAGCCGTCTACCTCTACCCCAGCCGTGCCTCCGCCTGTTCGTCCAGATGTGAAGAGCCCGGGGTAAAACTGCTGGCAAGGCCAAGGAGCAAGTCCAAGACTTAGACCCGGAGGACCGCTCTCAGGATGCCGAGTAGGATGTTGCCTAGTGCTTTGCGTTTCTCGAGACTGATATGATTTTTTTGCGGTGCGCCTGTGCACCATTGATGCTGATACTATGACTGTATGCTTGTTAACTTATGATAACTCTTTGCCTCCCCTGGCTTTTGATAATCTCGATCCTCGTGTTACGTATAAGCTTATTCTCGATGCTTTGAATTTTTGTTTTTGATTCCCTTTTGAGACTCGGCTAACCGAGTATCGGAGGTTTTGATAGACGGACTTTTCTTTAAGTCCCCAATACTCGGAAACTAAGGTTTACAGGCTTTAGTAGTTAAACAGTTTGTTTCTGTTTCGAAGTCCCAGCCCCCATGACCCAAAGTACGAGCTATGGGGGCGTGGCCTTTCTCAGATGACACACTGCTGTTTACCAAGCTGAAGACCAATAGCTGTTCGCATAAATACTGAAGTCATGCTTAATACTTGTTGAGTTTCCGGCTATTTTAGCCTTATACTCTGCATAGACTTGTGGTTTAGATGACCCTTTTGATTATCTTGTACTATAAGCCGGCTTTCGCGTGGATACCATGTCGTTGCATCTATACGAAAAACAAGATCAAGCAAGCCCCATTGGGCTGCATAGTTTGATTGTAATCGTAAGTGAACAGATCATGCCACTTTAGCGCGAGTCACATCGAGCTTAAGTAAGAATAATCAAGAAATTTGGCTCCTTCGTCCAGTTATAGGATTGCAGCCACACCCGTTTCTACGAGTAATCAGCCCCCATAACTCATAGGCATCATGGCCGGGTCTCCGGGTTTTGTGATTACTTATTGAAGCAGATCACCCCCCGGAGACCTATATTCACGCAATGTATTTCGATGATACTGATGTATTGATAATAACAATGTTACTTACTTGTAACTGAAGCAAAGACCATGATAAGACTCGAAACCATCTTCTTTTATTGATAAAAATTTCTTTTTTGAATCAGCAGGCCGCCTCATTAAAAACCTTCCAGTCCCCGTAGGTACCCTGGTAAGGAAAAGAGTGCGTACGAAACCCGCCGTCGATTACACTGCTTTAGTTATTCTCGGGAATCGGCCTCACACTGGCGTGGCCGATGCTTATTCTCCATTCGCCTGGCCTTTTCATAACGAGTATCGGATTTGCTAGCCAATCCGGGTATACCGTCCTTGAAACGTGATCAGCTGCGTGTGGAAGTACGTCTTCTTCTTCTCTGTTAGGGGATTTGAAAAGATCGCCCCCGATGAAACCTACCATCTTAAGGTCCTTTTTTGCCCTAATTTTTGCTTTGTCCCCTTCAGGGGTTGGCTTTTTTGATGTTGTCCTCTCTTCTAGGTCCACCTTAGAACGGTAATGTTTGAGCTCTTCCTTCCTGCAAGCTTGCTCGGCCATTGCCGCATCTCCCTCATCACATTCAGCTGCTATATCTCGATTTCCATGTATGGTGATGGTCTTCTTAGGACCCGGGATTTTCAGCTGTAGGTACACGTAACACGGTCTTGCCATGAACTTGGCATAAGCCGGCCTTCCAAACAATGCATGATAAGGACTGCGTAACTTTACTACCTCAAAGGTAAGCCACTCGACTCGATAATTATCCTTTGACTCCCCGAAAGCTACTTCCAGCGCCACTTTTCCTTCGGGGCATGCCGAATGACCTGGCACTATCCCGTGAAAAACTGTTGTACTTTTTTGCAGCTGTGATTCCTTTAAGCCCATGCGCAGAAAAGTTTCCCAATATAGGATATTGATACTACTCCCTCCATCCATCAAGACTTTCTTCAGCTCGTAACCGTTGACCTGTGGCGCCACTACCAAAGCTAAGACTCCCGGGTGATCAATCCGGTCCGGGTGATCTCTCCTGCTCCATGTTACCTCTTGTTCTGACCACCTCAAATATCTTGGAACAGCGGAAGAGACCGAATTAACTGCTGTTTCATTATCTTCTTATCCTTGCTAGAACCTCCAGTAGTGTGCACATGATACTGACCCAGCTGTTTGGGGTTAGCTTGGAAACCTCCCGCTCCCCCTTGGTTGCTACCTTGATTTCCAGCTGGCGGATTACCGGCTGGGGGCGGTCCGTTGCCCAAATTTCCACCTAGACCCGGGCTCCTCCTCGGCCCGCACCTCGCATGGCTCTGTTCACTTCCTCGTTCTTCCACCTTTGTAAGTCGGCACATTGCTCCAATGAATGATTGGCCGGCTTGTCATTCCTGCTATGCTTCGGGCACGCCATCCTAAATATGTCCCAACTGTTGCTTGGTCTTGGAGGCCCTTGGTAGTGTCCCCCATTGTGATT
Source organism: Alopecurus myosuroides (assembly GCA_028641055.1). Classification (NCBI taxonomy): domain Eukaryota; kingdom Viridiplantae; phylum Streptophyta; class Magnoliopsida; order Poales; family Poaceae; genus Alopecurus; species Alopecurus myosuroides. The sequence continues at coordinate 594,886,550 of CM054057.1, read as the reverse complement.
TCCAGTATTAAAATTCCCTTCGGATCTAGGCCTTGAAGACCCGGCCTCCGTATTGGCTACAAACTCGGAATTCCCTTCAAACGGGCGCTTGTTTTGGCTACTTCCATTATTGTTTGGCGCCGATCCATTGCCGGTTTTCCCACTGCTACTTGTGTTTGCTTTTGCTTTCTTGTCATCAACTTCCTCCTCTGTGGTATCCGTTGCAGCGTGTTTGTTGCACGCATCCATTAACTCTCCCATTGTAACCTCCGCTGCATTCCTACTAGATTTCATGCGAGTTAGCTTTTGCACTAAAGGAACATACTTACATGTTTTTGCCATAGCTTGTAGCGCATCCTTAGGCTGGATATCCGTAGACGAGTGGAGTATCTCCATAACCCGGCGTACCCAGCTGCGTGCTGACTCTCCTTTCTTCTGAACGCATCTTTCTAAATCATCAATAGTAAATAACTTTCTGCATGTCCCATGAAAGTGCTTGATAAATGCGGTTTTTTAGCTCCTCCCACGATTTGATCGATTTTCCGGTAGATTGGTGAACCATAACTTTGCTGCTCCCTCTGACATCATTAAGTACATGAATTTGGCTTGGAGATTCTCGGATGCGTTGCGAATTGACATTGCCATCTCATAGCTGCTCAGCCACGTTTCTGGATCCATTGTTGGCTCATAATTTACTACTTTCCCCGGTTCTTTGAACTTCTCCGGGTAAGGTTCTGCCCTGATATCGTCCGAGAGGCACTTGGGTCCCGCCAGGGTGGTTGGGGGTGGTCTTACTCGGGAAACACGTGACCCGGCTGGGGGCGCCACGTTGTGCGGCACCACCGGTAACTCGTGCGCTGCAGACCCGGCCCCGGCTCTTCTGGCCCTGGAGCTGTCCACCACTGCCTGTGCTGCTGATACTGCCGGTACTGTCTGGACGCGCGGTGGAGGCGGCATTTGCTGCTGCTCTTCCCTTCGTTGTGCCGCACTTGTTTGGACATTGCCCTGTTGCTGACTGGCGTACGGCGTCCCATGCATCCCGCTTCTATGATCCGGATAATTGGCTTGCTGTGCTACCGCGGTGTGTAGCAGATCGATTGCTCGTCGGGTTCCTTCCGCATGAGGCGAGTCTCTTACAGGAATCTGGTTTAACGCGAGCGTTGCTGCATACACGTTGTCCATGGGATTGTTGTAGTGACCTGCTGGGGTACGGAATCGCGACGGTGGAGGCGGCATGGTATTGCCGGCCGTCGCCCCCGTCCGAGGCAAGGGTAACCCGGCTGGCGCGTTTACCGGCTGTGCTCCCGTTGCTAGTTGCGGTATGGTCCCTTGGTTCGCCGTGGGATTGGCTGATCTTGAGGCGTGAACACCAGGGCAGTCGGGTTAATAACCCCTCCTGTTGCCGGCAGCATAGTTCGGTGCCTTTGGTGCATCCTTGTCGTTTCCTCCCGGAGCCGGGTCTCTCGGTCATCCAATTCGCGCTGCCGCGCGGCCATCCCCTGCCTTTCTGCTTCCACTTGCCTTCTTTGCTGCTCCAATGCACGACGAGCCACGTCCAGGTCTCTTACGCGCTCTGCCGCGTTTTCTGGGTAATAACTGTGGCCAAGACCGTGGGGTCCAAGATCAAATTATTATCAAACAGAGCCGGGTGGCGCGGATTCGAGGGGCCCGCCCCCGGTGTCCGGTTTGCTTGGAACCCAAACATATTTGCGTGTCGCTCCTCGTCTGCTGGGCGACTGGACTGATGCCGACTCTCCATCGACCTGGACCAAGACCGGGTCAACTGTACCTTGCTGTTGGGCCACTGCCTGAGCCGCCCCGACTGGCGCCGCGGCCGCGTTTTCTTGATTGAGATTGGTCGCGGGAGCCGCATAAACTGCAACCCGCGCATGATGCCCGGTGTAGATTCGTACTGTTCTTCCTCGCTGTTTTCCTTTTCATATCGATCCTCCGATAAATCCCGTATGGACTCGGTATCATCCTCCCTCTCTATCTGACCCGTTGTTCCAATCGACTCTTCTTTTTCCGACCGGATATACGTGTCTTCCCCTGACACAGAATCAGATCCAATATTATCACAATTCGAACTGGAAGTACATACCATACCGATGAAGACGTTGATGCTGCCGACTGTCACGACGGATCCGGTTTCGAGGTGACCCGACTCTGGCCCCCAGCCAGAATCGTCTACCATCTTCTCTCCTTTGCTGTTGACGTAGATTTCTCCGACGATGAGGTTCTTCATGCTCTTCCGAGCTTCTCCCGTGATGTAAACACCTTTGGACGCAGGCCCCACGGTGGGCGCCAACTGTCGTGGGATAATCACGGCAGATGTTACCTGGGGTAACTGATCTTGGGGCAAGTCGACACAGGTATTCGGGAGAGGGTTTAGCTCGAAGGAAGACATGACGAAAGCGATCTAAGAACCGGAGAATAACTCGCCGGATCTCAATATGAATTATGCTGGATACTCGATAATAGGTGTTACAACTATGACCTGGATCTCTCGAGGCTAAGCCTATGGGTTGGTTTATATAGCACTCATATCCCCCTTGGCTTGCTTTTACAAAGCGCTTCCTGAGTCCTACTCGAACTCTACATACAAACCCTAACTTTCCTTACCGCAACCCACAAACCGGGTTACGAACGTTACCAGCCCTGGGCCTTCCAGAAGTTTCTTTGCCTTCAGCCGGATTTAGTCCAGCCGCCTTTTGGGCCGGGTCACACCTGGGAGTTAGCATACCGGGTTACTATCCCCTCATCAGGACTACCAATCTAGTTACTTTGTTAGGACAATGTTAACGTGCTAGTGTATTGATCATACAATTGTGTGTGTTATGAAAATACTAGGTTGTTTGTTAAACCTTGATGATTGGAGGGAGGAATGTTTGGTATGTGTTGTTAGATGTTGGTTGTCTGATGAATTTCCTCGCTCTGCTATGTTTGGGTAGGAACCTTCTTTAGTCTCTCTTTAAATCTCTATCATCCATGCTAAACCTAACCAAACCAAACCCAACACCATACCCCTTTACCAACCATAGCGAGTTTCCAAATTGGAGTTCAACAGCTGACTTGACATCCAAGAGCACCTTTTTAGACAACCATCCAAATGAGGAATACATCATAGAAAGCTACCTACACTACGAGAAGGACATATGAAGAAGATGCAACCATTCAACTAGAGGTGCAAAGAGTTTATGCAACCCCACTAGTTGGAGAGACGATAGTTTATTTCAAGTTTGTCTTACAGATTTGTTACCTTCTGTCAGACAAGTGAGGATGACCGAGTGTTAGATCACATAGTTCATCAATCTACATGTGAAAAATGATATGGGTGCAAGATGGACTGATCACCATTCCTACTACTCATGTTATTCACTCTTACTATGTTGGGTTGACGGAACTATGTTTTCCCTGATCCTTGGTCGAGTGATGATGATGTTAAACCTAAACTATAGGATAATAGAATATAATTATAACCCTATGTTAGGCAAGTGTTGTCCATACGTACTAAACTTCAGTGAGGACAAAGCCAATCTTGGAGGAATCATGCAATGAAATATATTGCCTACCATGAGAGTTTTGTTAGAAATAGCATGGTGTTTGCATTCAAGAGATACAACATGAGGAAAGATCACCAAGGAAATGGGAACAAATTGGTATGGACTTTACCATTGGATTACCTTGAACCAAATCAGAGTATTATTCTAATTGGGAAGTGGTTGATCGTTTGACAAAGATAGCACATTGTGTGCCAGTAAAGACCACTTATACCAATGTTAAGTTGGCTGATATATATACATGAAGAAGATTGTCTAACTTCATGGTATTCCAAAGAGTATTTTGTTTCATAGGGATACCCTGTTTACTACACACTTTTGGAAGGAGCTACATGAGTTCCTAGAAACCAGAATAGAGTTCAGCATATCATTTCAATCTCAAACATATGGACAAACTGAGAGAGTGTATCAGATTCTAGAGGATAGGCTGAGAGCGTGTACCTTAGACTATGGATCTAGTTGAGATGACAACATACCATATACATAATTGTTCCTACAACAACAGTCATCAAACTAGTATTGAGATGACACCATTTGAAGCTCTGTATGAGAAGAAAATGCACGACACCTTTCTGTGGAGTGGACTAGGAGAAAGAAATTTATTTGGTCATAACATCATCCAAAAAGCTGGAAGGAAGGTTAGGCTGACCAAGGATTTTGATTGACCCAAAGAGTGACCCCTTAGTGTCAAAGGTAACTCAACAGACTTATGTTGATCTGGAACTCCAATGCAAGGGAAAGTTCTACTCAAACCATCTTGAGTAAAACCATATTCCAAGCTATGAGAATAAACTCATCCTATTGGAGGTGAAAATGGACACCTAGAACCCTACATGTTGAAAACATAGGTTTAAGATCCCAAATACCAACAAGGAGTTGATACTTGCTATATAAGGAATATTATGGATGATGAAGGGAATAGACTCAACAACCTGAGTACAAGATAATTTAGACATCCCACAAAAGTTTCTTTTAAGGGTGGTAGCCACCTAGTGTTCTAGAACCCATTTACCCAAACCTATCTTTCTTTCTAGCCTTCCCAAATCTCGGGACGAGATTTCTTTTAAGGGTGGTAGTCTGTAACATCCCTAATTTTTGGAGAAACTCAAATATCACAAAAATTTAAAACTTTTGTTTTCCACTAATGCAAGTCACCAAAACCAAAGAAAACACAACACAAAAGTAATATCTTTCCAAAGTATTGGAGATTGCCTATCCAATTTTGGCCTGTATTTGACTAAGCCCCAAAATTATTTCTAAAATAAATATTTTTCCAAGTATTTTAAATTGTAAAATGGTCTCATTTTGTTTTCAAATGTTTTCTTGGAATTATCACTCTTGATAATATTCTAGACTTCAAAATATTTTTATGAGACCAAAACTAAATTATCTTTTCTAAAAGTGACTTTAAAGATTATAAACATTTTCAAAAATATTTAGTAAGAAAAACAATGCTAATATGTTTGAACACTTAATATTATAACATGTAATATTTTACACAATTTTAATTAAGACTAAACGAGAGTTCTACTAAACTCTATTTTTAATAGACATAAAGTACCACATAAATTCCAAACCCCTTTTGAAAACTCAAAATTTAAATATGTTAGAAATGACACAAGATAGTTTTTATATGAAAGGTTCTATTTTTATAAAACGATAGAAACAAATTTCAGTTCAATTGGACTTATAAAATAAAATCTATGTCATATTAAAGAAAACAGAAAAGAAAAAGAAAAGAACAAAAAAAAGGAGAAAAGGGCCAGCAGTCTGGACCAGCCCATCTCTCTCTGCCCCCTATCCATCGCGCACGGCCCAGTCCCGCCCCCGAGCCCCATTCCTATCTACCGCACGCAACGCAAAGGAAACTGAAACCCAACCCATCTCCCTCTCATCTCACTGAACCGCAGGGCCCACGTGTCATCCCTCACCTCCCTCCGTTCCTCGCGCACCCACTATCTGGCCGAATGGCCACGACACGATCTCCTCGCCCCGTGCCTTTCCTCGCCTCCTAACCAGCTCTATACATTCCCTGGGAGACTATATCTCATTACCCTCTCTCTCTCCCCTCGATTTCGCGCCCCAAGTCCATACAAATTGCTCCCCGGAGTTACTTTCTCCCGCCGGCTGACTCCGTTGATCCCGCGCACCATAGCACGTTCCAGCATCCCTCTCTTGTCCCATTCCATTCCCCGTACCGGCGCTTACCTTCTTGACCTCTTCCCCGAATTCTTTCACTGCAGAATCGTCGCCGGCATCCATAGAAAAAGTTGCCAGAGCCCGCGACCTCTCCATCCGCGTGCTGTCCTCACACGTGGAAGCGCGAGTCCATGCCGTGACCTCCATCAAGCTCGCCGTCTCGTGCTAGACCCCGTCATTGCCTCCGTTGAGCTTGGCGGTCGCCGGGACATTTTTGCCGGCGAATTCCCGAGGGCAGCGCTGCCACAGGCCATTTTCCGGTGGGAACCCCCACCGGTGAGCTCCTCTCCTTTCCCCGGCCGTATGATCAAATTTGGACGGCCCCAATTAGATGACTTAAACGAACCGGTACCGACCAGTTAAAGAGCGCCGCATGGCGTGCCCAGTCAGCGGCCACGCCAGCGCACAGTCAGCGCCCAGTCAGAAATTTTTGCCAATAGGAGAGCGCCAGGTGGTCAGCCCTGTTTCTATTTTATCCCGAATAAAATCTGTTTGGCCATTTTGCAGAAACGCCCCTACATACTAGTACCATCATAACTTTAATACAGAAAGAAAATTTTAACAAACTTGGACTTTTTGAAATCCCCTGAACATGTAGAAACTTTTGGCACTGCCCAAATTCAAATTTGACAAATTTAAATTGGTTCAAATTTAAATATGCTTGTTTGATGAATTCTGGCATAATTCAAATTCTACAAGCCCAAAAATTTCAAATAAAATATTTTTGGAATCCTTAGAATGTGTACTTTCATATCCTCTGTCCCAAAATAATAATTGAACCAATTAAAATGGAGATTAGAATTTAAAGAACCATTTGGGTATTTTTCAACTAGTTTTAATTCTATAAAAAAATTAATTAGTTTTCTTCTAAAATATTGTTCCATTTAGTAACCTTAGACCAGAGAAACCAGTACCCAAATTAATTTTGACCATAGAACCCATTCCATTTAATCGTTTTGATATAGACCACCATAGTAATCAATCAATATACCTTATCTGTTGTTTGATGAAACCCCCTTTTAGGAAAATTGTGGTATGATCATTTTGATCAAACCAACACCCATGTCATGTTGACCTTATGGAAATTAATTTTTGGACCAGAAACCCCTAGCCCAATACCTTTTGTAAATTTACAAGACATATTGTAAATTGCTTCAACCCTAATAAACCAAAGCCATGAAGTGAATCATGATGATCATGGATTTGTTTTCTAAAACCCTAAACCATATCACATCCACTTATTTTGTATATTGAGTGAAGTGATATTCCTTGATAACCCTTAACCACCAATGGCAAACTCCATGACCAAACACTTAATTCTTTTTGCACATTGAATTAAGTACTAAATCTTACTACATTGTTTCGCTTATCATATTGAAGTAAATGTGATAACCCTTAGGTGAAAATCTTGAAACCTCATTGACAATATGAATCCACTGGTGTTTGAATCTTTCAAACTTAAACCCTGACCAACCCATACCCTAGTAACTAGGCCTAAACCCTTTTACCATAATTATGTTTGTAAATCGAATTATGTGTTAAGCCCTACTAAAACCACTATAGTTCCTTTTCTTAAATTTAATTATTGTGATAAACTTGAACTTGTCCATAAAAGACCAAACAATAACCATCTCATCATAATTCTTTTTGCATATTGAATTATGTGTCAAAACCTTGTGCATGTTAACACCAATCAAGTTGAATAACTTGTTATGCTTCTATATTGTATATTTTGTGGTATTTACTTGTTTGTTGGTGAATTGCTTGTTTATTGTTATTTATTAGTATTGTTTAGATTGTACGGAGAGCAGCGTTCTCTTGTAAAGAGAGTGCCTCTATACCAACTTCCACAAGGCAAGTGATGCTTCATGTCCTACTTTTGTTTTCAATTGGATTAGTGTTTTCAGTAGTATGCATCATAGGTGTTTTATTATTTTCTAAGTATATTATATGCTCAGAACACCTATTAGTGTGTAGCCAACCTGAAACCCCTGGTAGGTACTAGTTTAGCTATACTAGAATACTATGACAACTGTTGCTGTTACTTGTTGGGTTGTGGTGTTTTGAAAATTGAAAATTAACAACCCAATGAAATACATGGGTGGATTGGTAATTGCTTGGTTTATGTTGAGTGGCTACTCAGGGCCATGTTCATGGTGGATTTAGCCATGGATGTGGTGGTTGTAACCTGAGGGTACACTTGTGGATTGCCACCCAGGAATAAAGAGATGTGTAGGTCTTCATTGTATAGTTAGCTTCCAGTGCAGCCTTGAGGTAATATGGGCTCTGCCAAGATTAAGTAAGTTGTGGGGGTTCATCCTGTTGTATGACATGGGGTGGTAGAATTTTAGGAGCAACGAGTCATGCTGGTATGGTTAAATCCCTCTTCCCAAAGATCTTGTCTCATTCTTCTCTAGGGGAGGATGAGTCTCAAGGTGAAAGTGCACAAACTCTGTAGAGTTAAAAACTAAGATCTTAGCCGTGTCCCCGGTTATAGGCCAATTGAGCAGCTAGACAAAGTTTGCGCCAAAGGATCTCTTCATCTTTTCTGAATGAAATAAAACATGGTAGAAACCCCTTTTAGGGCACATGGTGGATTTAGCCATGATGCCACAATCAAAACTCATGGTGGATTTAGCAATGATGAATTGTCAACCTTCATGGTGGATTTAGCCATGATGGTTGTACCAATGTCTTCATTTTTATGAAAATGATTTACAAATATATAACAAAACTGGCTTTGTGCAAATAGCCCCCAGCAAAATATCATGTAGTTAGTCTATTCCTCAAAAATGCCACCAAACAACTGTCACTTTCCAGTACATTGTTTGTACTGACTTCCTCCCTCGCGGGGTTGCCCATTCCAGCGGGCAGATGAATCTGAAGACGAGTGAGGATTTCGTTTAGGATCTTGAGTCTATCGCCAACATGTTCTTCCTGTGGTGCATGAAGATGAAGAAGGGTAATTGATGAATTATTTCCGCTGTGTTTACTTTTAAAACTCTGTCATTGGGCTAGTCCATGTTGGCTATGCCAATTGTAAGACTATTTTGTTTCTTATCCACTGGATCAACGATGTAGAATGATGCTATTGCAATGAATATTTCATTTTGTCATGTGTATCCTATCAGAGATCCCGGGAATAGCAGGTTACACAGGTGTTCTATCTTTATTTAAAGGTAGGGCGCTACAAAATGGTACCAGAGCATAGTGTTGCCTGTAGGATCGAGACCCTAAGATTGGATTAGAAATAGGAAAAGGACCCTGGGATTGAAAATCTACTGTCTTCAAATATATAGAAACAAAACATCACATCTTAATCTTTCTCATATCCTCTCATCTATTATTCACCTTCAAAATATTCTTTCCTTGTTAAAGATGACCTACCTCTTGTTTTCCATCAAGACAAGACTGGTGAAAAATCATGGAGTGAAAGGAATAGTTTTCACATGACCTTTTGGTTTCAACATGAAGGTCTACACTCAAGACCATTGAAGAAACTTGGAGTTATACTCAGAATTAATAACAATCATAAACACCTCAAGACACCGAGAGAAGGATTTGAAGAAACTCAAGAAGATATAGATGGGACTACCAATCTAGTTACTTTGTTAGGACAATGTTAACGTGTTAGTGTATTGATCATACAATTGTGTGTGTTATGAAAATACTAGGTTGTTTGTTAAACCTTGATGCTTGGAGGGAGGAATGTTTGGTTTGTGTTGTTAGATGTTGGTTGTCTGATGAATTTCCTTGCTCTGCTATGTTTGGGTAGGAACCTTCTTCAGTCTCTTATTATATCTCTACTCATCCGTGCTAAACCTAAACAAACGAAACCCAACACCATACCCCTTTACCAACCATAGTGAGTTTCCAAATTAGAGTTCAACAACTAACTTGACATCCAAGAGCACCTTTTTAGACAACCATCCAAATGAGGAATACGAAAGATCTCAGGATTCTATTTTTCTGTGTGAAGGAACAATCACATCCATGATCAAGCCACCTCTATCCCAAGGAGTTGCAAGTCCATCAACAAGGGATAATAGACATGTGGATTTAGATTCACATAAACTAAGACATCATATAAAGCTACCTACACTACGAGAAGGACATATGAAGAAGATGCAACCATTCAACTATAGGTGCAAAGAGTTTATGCAACCCCACTAGTTGGAGAAACGATAGTTTAGTTCAGGTTTGTCTTACAGATTTGTTGCCTTCTGCCAGACAAGTGAGGATGACCGAGTGTTAGATCACGTAGTTCATCAATCTACATGTGGAAAATGATATTCCTCCCTCGTGGGGCTGCATATTCCAGCGTGCAGATGAATCTGAAGACGAGTGCGGATTTCGTTTAGGATCTCGGGTCTGTCGCCAACTTGTTCTGCCTGTGACGCATGAAGATGAAGAAGGCTCATTGATGAATTATTTCCATTGTGTTTACTTTGAAAACTCTATCATTGGGCTAGTCCATGTTGACTATGCCGATTCTAAGACTATTTTATTTCTTATCCAGTGAATCAATGATGTAGAATGATGTTATTGCAATGCATATTTCATTTTGTCATGTCTATGCTATCAGAGATTCCGGGAATAGAAAGTTACAGAGGTGTTCTATCTTTGTTTAAAGGTAGGGCGCTACACTCCCGCTCCGGCCCCCGTTGAAAGTACATGGTGCCCCATGATGTCTACACGCGCTTCTATTCTTGTAGACAGTGTTGGGCCTCCAAGTGCAGAGGTTTGTAGAACAACAACAAGTTTCCCTTAAGTGGATCACCCAAGGTTTATCAAACTCAGGGAGGTAGAGGTCAAAGATATCCCTCTCAAGCAACCCTGCAATTAAGATACAAGAAGTCTCTTGTGTACCCAACACACCCAATATACTTGTCAGGTATATAGGTGCACTATTTCGGCGAAGAGATAGTGAAATGCGAGTAATATGGATGGTTATAAGTAATAATAGCAATCTGAAATAAATACGGCAGTAAGCAAACATGTAGCAGAATAGGCGGAAAATTGTGTTCCAATGCTTGGAAACAAGGCCTAGGGATCCTACTTTCACTAGTGGACACTCTCAACAATGATCACATAATTGAATAACTAAATATCCTATCTTCACTATGCTACTCTTAACCCTCTCCGGTTGGATAACGAACACTAATCATTGCGTAGGGCGGCAAAAAGCATTCCTTAAAGTAAGCATTCCCATGTCTAGTTAACCCCATGCTATCACTATGAGCGCCCTAGAAGGTACTAGACAAACACCACAATTCATAGAGGAGACACCCACGATGTGCACACTGTCACCTTCACACCGCGGGACAAGGTGACTCCAAAGTTCATATTAATAAAACACTTGAGCAGCACAAGATGAAGAGTAACATCTACTTATTCAACTAGATTACAAAACTCACGATCACATATAGATCACACCATGGGAGAGAGAGAGATGAACCACATAGCTACCGGTAGAGCCCTCAGCCTCGGGGGAGAACTACTCCCTCCTCATCATAGGAGACAGCAACAGCGATGGAGATGGCGGTGGAGTTGATGGAGATGGTTTCCGGGGGCACTTTCCCGTCCCGGCAGGGTGCTAGAAAAGAGATCTGTCCCCCGAAACTTGTCGGCGGCAGCGGTGGATCTACGGATGTATTTTGTGGAAAAGGTCGATTCTTCTAGGGTTTTCCCTCGGGGGAGCATAAATAGGCGAAAGGGTGATGCTAGGGGGTGGCCAGGGGGCCCACACCACCAGGTGGCGTGGCCAGGGGGGCCCACACCACCCTATGGTGTGGCCACCCTATGGCCCCCCTCCGGGTCTCCTTTGGACTTTTGGAAGCCTCCGGGGAAAATAGGAACTTCGGGATTCGTGGGGTCCAATTCTGAGAATATTTCTAGAACAAATTTTCTGAAATAAAAAAAAAACAGCAGAAAACAGAGAACTGGAACTTGGCATCTTGTTAATAGGTTAGCCCCGGAAAACGTAAGAAAACGTAGGAAAACATACGGAAAACATGTAGCAATTGGTATAATATCAACATGGAACATCATAAGTTGTAGATACGTTGGAGACGTATCAAGCATCCCCAAGCTTAGTTCCTACTCGTCCTCGAGTAGGTAAACGATAAAACAAAATAATTTCTTAGGACATGCTACCACACAATCTTGATCATAATATGTAAAGTAGAGCATGTAAACTAAGATCAAATGAACTAAAGCTGTGATCTATATTTGATATCAACAAGTCATGCATAAACAAATAAGAAGAAAGAAGCAAAACTTTTAATGAATCAATACTAGAAGACTATAAACCGTGCAAAGTTTATTAGAGATGATTTAAGCTTTCAAGAACAAAAATATCATGCATGTCAAACGATCTTCACAACCCCTGTTAGGATCAAGTCATGGTTTCCACACGATGCAATAGTTGAATCTTAAAGTATTTGCGCACTAAAAACAAGCAAGTGTTCTGCGTTGGTCCCTGGCATCGGGATGTTATGGCAAAGAGAACATTATGGGGTGGTTTGGAAGGTTAATGGAAGAAAGGCTCACAAAGATGAAAGTGGTCATTAGACAAGATAAAATCTTACAACCGAAGCTATGGAAGGAGTAGGGATTGCCACACAACGGATGCACATAGAGCTATAAGTGTATGAAAGCTCTCCAATGGAACTAGTGGGGGTGCATCCAACTTTCTTGCTCACGAAGACCTAGAGCTCATTTGAGGAGGCTCATCATTGGAATATACAAACCAAGTTCTATAATGTAAAGTTCCCCACATAGTTATGAATGAATTATAATATGAAAACTTTCTCTAAACTGAAGCATTGGTGCTAAACATGAACCACAAGTGTGGTATATAAAGGATAGTGATGCGCCCCTCTCTCTTTATTCTCTCTTTGGCCCTTTTTCTTTTATTTTTGGGCATTTTCATTTTTTTATATATCCTCACCGGTAGGGACAACATCCTATATTACAATGAATCATCACACTTTTAGTACACATAACTCATAAAGAAATATCTCTGATGTCTCTAACCGCATGCTCCTGCCAGTGTAGCAGTATGCATAAATAACCATGAAGCTCATCATCAAGTAACATAATGGAGGTGGATGTTGTGCAGCAATATATCTCGGAATGGCTATGGAAATGCCATGATAGGTAGGTATGGTGGCTGTTTTGAGGAAGAATATATGGGCTTATGCATAGGATAAAAAAGTCCTCCCACGGGATTTGGATGCACTAGCGAAGTTTGCACCAACTCTCAATGTGAGAAAGGGCAATGCACAATACCCAAGAGGCTAGCCAATATGGATGGTGGAAGTGCCAGGAACCGCAACATAGACTCACAAGTTAAAAGATTGCAGCAAGAAAATCATCTTTACAAGTCACAATGCAAATCACTCCAAGAGGGTCCGTGGCACTGACAAGTCACAGTTAGCTACCCCGACCGTAGCGCGTAACAAAAGGTCGATCAGAAATGTATCACTCGTAGCAATCATATACCATTGTTTCTATCAGCTGGTAATTTTAAGTGTGGCACAATTTCAACTTTCCTAGACCAACCATTAAAAGTTTCTACTTACTAGTCCTTCCTGTTTATCCATTAAGCAAATTAACATCTCAAAACGACACCAGTGATTCAAGTGAAGCAGTTTAGTGATCTACAAGACCATGCAATCTTTTCCACTATACCAACTATCACAATAGCATTTCTATTCTCAACCAAGCACATATATATGAGAACCACCTAACTACAAAAGCTAATAGCTCTGAACAAAGGATGCATGCAAAACAAGAGCTGTAAGCACTAAAATATCTAAGCATGAATACTCGACAAATATAAGTGAAGCACAAGAGTATTCTAACGAAAAAAGCGGAGCGTGTCTCTCTCCCAAAAAAATATGCTAGGATCCAAACATAAACTACAGCAAAGAAAACTAAACAAACTGAAGGCAAAAATAAAATACGCTCCAAGTAAAACACATAAGATGTGACCAAATAAAAATATAGTTTCAGTAGAAGTGACCTGATAATTTGTCGATGAAGAAGGGGATGCCTTGGGAATCCCCAAGATTAGACGCTTGAGTCTTCTTGGAATTTGCTGGGATGTCCCTCCGGGGCATCCCCAATCTTAGGCTCTTCACTCTTCTTGATCACGTCATATCATCCTCTTCTCTTGACCCTTGAAAACTTCCTTCACACCAAACTTCTCACAATCTTCATTAGCAACGTTAGTGCAATCAAAATAATAAATTCACATGGTTCAGTTTCAACACAAGCCTAACACTCATAAACACATTAGCCACTGTCACAACTTCTTTTATACCTCTTTTTCTCAAAATAGCACCAAAATAAAGAGATTAAGAGGAAAATGCAATTATTGGTAGAAATCTGTCAAAACAGAACAGAAGGTAAAGATGATTTTTTTCTCGAAAATCCTCTGTTGCTCAAATCAAAAAGTTGTCAACTAAGAAAAGTTGCGTATATAACCCAAGATGACGCACAAAAAAACTCAGGTCATTTTGAATTTTCTGTGATTTTATATGATTTTAACAGTGGACAGAAGAGTTCTGTTTCCTGCGCAGAAATCCGAAATATAGTCTCAATTTTCCACTAGAGGATTTACTTGGCTCAACAAAGACACAAAAGAAAAGATACATCGGGGTTGCTAAGGAAATAGAAAACACCCAGGTGCAAAGAAAACAAAAATAAACGACGGAAAATGGGTTGAAAACGGAGAAATTAAACGGGTTGTCTCCCGGAAACGCTTTTCTATTAATGCCTTTCAGCTAGGCACAATGATTTTTAAAAGACGCTAACATAAGAATAAGATTTGAAGCACAATAAGAGAGCATCCAAAAGCAAATATAAAACACATTTAAGTCTAACCCACTTCCTATGAAAATGAATCTTGTAGAAAAACAAGTCAACGAAGCACAAAGTGACTAGCATAGGAAGACAAAATAAGTGCAACTTCAAAATTTTCAACATAAAGAGGGGAAACTTAATATTGTTGAGATTCATAAAACCATGTTTCCCTCACTCGTAATAACTTTCAGTAGCATCATGAATAAAATTAACAATATAACTATCATAAGAAATATTCTTATCATGATCCACATGCATAAAAGAATTAATACTCTCCACATACGCATAGTCATTCTCATTAATAGTAGTGGGAGAAAATTCAACAAAATAACTATCATTATTATTCTCATCACCGTAAAAATCATATATACAAGGCATATCATGATCACAATAAAATTTATCATTCATAGTAGGTGGAACTAGAATACCACAATCATTATAATCATCATATATTGGAGGCAAAGTATCATCAAAGAAAATTTCCTCCTCAAAACTTGGGGGACTAAAAATATCATATTCATCAAAACTAGCTTCCCCAAGCTTATACTTTTCCATAGAATTAGAAATAATGGTGTTTAAAGAGTTCATACTAATAACATTGCCACTAGCATGCAAATAAAGTTCCATAGGTTTTTTAATTTTCTCTTCAAACACTTCATGTCCTAACTCAAGATAAATATTATAAAGCTCTCTCATATTTTTGTTGTTTTCCATTAAGCCTAACTAGTAAATATAAAAACAAGGAATAAGTAAAAATAAGCCTAAATAGTGAAAACAAGAAACAAAAGATATAATTGCAGAATCTAAAGGAAATAACTTCGAGCACTCACACCCGAGGATGTGAGTACCTTTTACCTTACATCCCCGGCAATGGTGCCAGAAAGGAGCTTGATGTCTACGCACGCTTCTATTCTTGTAGACAGTGTTGGGCCTCCAAGTGCAGAGGTTTGTAGAACAACAGCAAGTTTCCCTTCAGTGGATCACCCAAGGTTTATCGAACTCAGGGAGGTAGAGGTCAAAGATATCCCTCTCAACCAACCCTGCGATTAAGATACAAGAAGTATCTTGTGTCCCCAACACACCCAATATACTTGTTAGGTGCACTAGTTCGGCGAAGAGATAGTGAAATGCGAGTAATTTGGATGGTTATAAGTAATAATAGCAATATGAAATAAAAATTGCAGCAAGCAAAATGTCGCAGAACAGGCGCAAAATGGTGTTTCAATTCTTGGAACAAAAGGCCTAGGGATCCTACTTTCACTAGTGGACACTCTCAACAATGATCACATAATTGAATAACTAAATATCTTCTCTTTACTATGCTACTCTTAACCCTCTCCGGTTGGATAACGAACACTAATCATTGCATAGGGATGCAAAAAGCATTCCTTAAAGTAAGCATTCTCATGTTTAGTTAACCCCACGCTGTCACTATGAGCGCCCTAGAAGATACTAGACAAACACCACAATTCATAGAGGAGACACACACGATGTGCACACTGTCACCTTCACACCGCGGGACAAGCTGACTCCAAAGTTCATATTAATAAAACAATTGAGTAGCAAAAGATGAAGAGTAACATCTACTTATTCGACTAGATTACAAAGCTCACGATCACATATAGATCACACCATGGGAGAGAGAGATGAACCACATAGCTACCGGTAGAGCCCTCAGCCTCGGGGGAGAACTACTCCCTCCTCATCATAGAAGACATCAACAGCAATGGAGATGGCGGTGGGGTCGATGAAGATGATTTCTGGGGGCACTTCCTCGTCCCGGCAGGGTGCCAGAACAGAGATCTGTCCCCCAAAACTTGTCGGCGGTAGCAGCGGAGCTACGGATGTATTTTGTGGAAAAGGTCGATTCTTCTAGGGTTTTCCCTCAGGGGAGTATAAATAGGCAAAAGGGAGATGCCGGGGGGTGGCTAGGGGGCCCACACCACCAGGTGGCGCGGCCAGGGGGACCCGCGCCACCCTATGGTGTGGCCACCCTGTGGCGCCTCTCCGGGTCTCCTTTGGACTTCTGGAAATCTCCGAGGAAAATAGGAACTTCGGGATTCGTGGGGTTCAATTCCCAGAATATTTCCAGAACAACTTTTCTGAAATAAAAAACAGCAGAAAACAGGGAACTGGCACTTGGCATCTTATTAATAGCTTAGTCCCGGAAAACGTAAGAAAATGTAGGAAAACATACGGAAAACATGTAGCAATTGGCATAATATCAGCATGGAACATCAGAAATTATAGATACATTGGAGACGTATCACCCCACGTGTGTTTTTGGTAATTAATGACAATCCTTATGGACTAATAGTTTCATTGAGATATCCTTGTAGGTTTGTCCATTGACACCGCTTGAACTCCATGTGTTGGATTCAAGGTTGGATGCCATCAAGATCATTGCTTAAAATGAATATATTTGATATGATCAAGAGGAAGAATTTCCATGATATTATTGATCATATTGCAAGTATGTCTTGAAGAAGGAGATTGTGTGAACATTCATGTTTACCGTCAAGATATCATCATCATGAATAAAGAGAAGATACTTAGTTAATCAAGTTGAAGTGCAAGTTCAAGATGATCATCAAGAAGAGTTCAAATGCTTGATGCTTGACACCCATATGGAGACTATTGTCCAGTGAAGATGGACATGTGAGAAGCTCTCCCATATTATATTATGGGGGAGCAATTTACAAGTCTTCACAAAGCGAAGCGCAATCAAGAAAGGTGCTCCAACTTGAGGTGATTAAGATCTTCATCATCTATCTCGATTGGAATGAGCAAGACAAATGTGACATGGATAGGTTTTCTATTTTACTGGTCTCATGATGTTAGTAGGGAGACCGGGTTATAGGATAGATAATCGTTCTATCAAGAGGGGCTCTCGAATGAGTTGCTTGATCCTATCGTTCGTAGAGAGCTCAAACCTTTGCATCTTTGGCATCGTGTTTCTTGGTTCTTATTTGGGTTTTCTCCATGTGTGGTTTTAGATCTTATCTTGTTCTTCATGTCAAGCTAAATTCATAAAAAATGGATTTCGTATAAGAAAACTTATTGCATTTTTGTTATTGGAGGTTTTGTCGGTTCCTATCTTATAGAGAGGTCTAGACTTTACCATTTTTGGTTTTATTCTCCTTATTGTACTATGATGTTTCTCTGCATATTCTTGTAGTTCTCATTGCTGTGATTTCAACGAGCCCAAGAACGTCGAAAACGGAGTCTGGATGCAAAAGATATGACCGTTTTTGTATTAATGTTTGCGCAGTTTTCAGGGGGCCGGAATATTCCGGGGCAAATATCCGGTCTGGCACCAGAGAGCGAGCACTCGTGCTCCAGGGGTCTTGGGTTGTCCGGAACATTCCGGGGTTGAAATTTCCGCCCTAGGCTAGAAATTTCCGGGGTAAGTGAAAAATTTCCAGCCCGGACGGCCCTAAAGGCCATATTTCGTGGGAAGCTATAAATAGCCTTCTTCTTCTGTCGTGGGATAATCACGGCAGATGTTACCAGGGGTAACTGATCTTGGGGCAAGTCGACACAGGCGTTCGGGAGAGGGTTTAGCTCGAAGGAAGACATGATACAACTTGATATGACAGCCGGCAATCGAAGTCGCCGGATCTCTATTCTCGATACAATAACACGATTAGGGTTTACACTGGATACTCGATACCACTCGATATTGCTAAGGTTCTCGAATCTCTGTGTCAATCTATACCCGAGGGTCGGTTTATATAGTACCCGTACCCCCCCCTAACTTACTTTACAAGGCACACCCGGGTCCTACCCAGACACGGCGTGCTAACCCTAACTTTCCTTTACAACACCCGCAATCCGGGTCACTAGGCCCACGAGCTTGGGCCTCCACAAACATCTTTATCCCTAGCCGTATCCTGCTCACTGTCTCTGGGCCGGGTTATCCCTCGGATCTTGGCATACCGGGTTAGCCCCCCATCAGTAGTCCCCAGAATAGCCTGGGCTTCACGGATCTCCTTGAAGCGCTTGCTATTCCTGAAAAGATATTAATCACACGGGCACATGGAAACGGGTTAAGATGTTTCAACATCCAGCTTGGCCTTGCTCCTTGGTGGCCATGCGATAATTCAGGTTTTTCCCTCCAAGCACCTTGGTTCAAAACTTCTGGATCCAAATCATAGTAACAACGCCAAGATCCTATGCTTGACAGTTAATCCCATCATCGCGGAACGAATCCCCTTCTTTCTTTATCCAGATGCTTTACTTAATACTGGGCGTATATCTCGCAAGAATTTTAAATTAATAGCCGTTTTACCCCCACAATTCCCGGCCTCCACTCACCGAACCGGGCTTATCCAGTCACACTATAAAAAAGCTCCTTAGGAATGACTCGAACCCTAACGGCTCATTTCCCCCACTCCATTCCTTTCTCCTCTTGAGCTCCCTTTCTTCCTGAGCGCCACCACGGACCTTCCACGCACGTCACCGGAACCCATTGCCCGAAGGCTGCGCTCCGCCACCGGTCGCTCCGCGCCGCCGCCAAGATCCGCCGGCAAATTCTCATCCGGCCCAGCAAGAACCGCGAAAGGACACCAGGCCTGCGCCATCTGCCTCCGCAAGGCCTCCCTCGGATCTCCTCCGGTAAGCCTTTGGCATTCATCAACTTTCCCTCGCAACCTCTGATTCTTTTCCTCAGATTAGATCCAGATCCGTCCGCCTCAGATTTCTTGGGGACCGGATTAGGCTACCCATAGTCTCTTTTAGTTCGCACAAAGGATAAAGCGCATGCCCCAACCAACTCGCCTACTGCCCACAATCATCACCTTCGCCACGAATTTGAAAATAAAACTTCCAATCTAGGCTCGTACTGCCCAAGATTTCCGCCCCTGCCTCGGTCACTCGGCTGGACTGCTTCTTTTTAATCCCCTTTATTCACATTTGGCACTTAAGCCACTGCCCATCGTTTTCAAAAAGCTTCTTTACCATTTAGACCCATAAATTTCTCCATAATACGCAATACCGGAACTTCCGAGCTTGATTCTACGGGCTAACACCCGGATCTCCTGCCATACCTCAATACCATCCGGCTAATACCTGACTGTTTCATAACTTCCACTTCTTAATCTTTTTCTTATTTGATACCTTGCAGGTCAACCACATGGCTCCAAGAAACAGATGAAAACCCCAACCAAGACTAAAGCCACCAACACCATTTCTGCCAACTGGGGGCGGTCGATGGTCACGAAGGCCAAGTTGGAGGAACTAGTGGAGCTGGGAGTTCTCCCTCCTCAGGAGGATATCCAATGGAGGGTGCCGGGTAAGGAGACCCGGCCCACCCCTACAAAAGACGAGGTAATCTGCTTTGTGGAACATGTGACCCGAGGTTTTCGCCCACCCGGTCATCCTTTTTTCCGTGACATTCTTAGTCACTATGGCCTTCGCGTCTTCGACATCGGGCCCAATTCCGTGCTAAATATCACCCACTTTATTGTCCTTTCTGAATCCTATTTATGCACTCCACCAAACCTAGCCCTTTTTATCGAGCTTTATCAATGCAAACCATGCCGCGAAAGCGGTGATGGGGCGCTTCTCACTTGCGGCGGGGTTTCGATCCAGCGCCGCAAGAACTCTCCGATGCCATCCCTCACCCTTAATTCTCATGTCAAACACTGGCAGCTTTCTTATTTCTACTGCCAGGACACTTCCCCATCCGGCCAAAAGAAACTGCCGGGTTATTCTGATGGTCTTCTTGATATCTCTGATAAATTTAGTGCCTTTGCCCTGACTCAGATAGGGAGGCAATCCAACCCCTGCTATACAAACTCGCCACTCTTAGAGCCCAGGGCCTCATTGGGCTCAACCTAGTGAAGACCTGGGTCGACTTCAGAATTCAACCCAACTCCATCCGCACAAAGCTGATGTGCGAGTACTCTGGGGAACCCTCTGATCCACTACGATACTCTGACAACGTCTTCGCAGTTGGCGACACTCTGAAGACCATCAAGGGTTTTCTTACGGAGAAGCTCGAGGTAATCCGGAACATATCCGGGTTAGAGCCCTTCACACTTGAAAACCCGGCCCCCCAGGTAAAACCCGACTCTGACGCCTTTACTTTCGCTCTTTCCACTTGATGCAACTGATAACCCGTACTTTAACGCCTTTCAGGATGATGACGACTTTTGGAACACCAATACCCCCCCTAGCTCCGAAGGTCAAGAGGAGCAAGAAGCTGTTCACTCAGACGAAGGTACTCTCTGAGTTTTACTTGACTCGCTTGAACTCACCGCAACCCCTTTATTTCCAACCGTAACCTTGATGATATTCAGAACAAGAAGATGACGAGGAAGAAGATTCGGACGGCAAGGTAGAATCTGCCAGTGATGAGGAAGAACCGGAGCCGGCAACCAAAGCCGGATCTAAAAGAAAAGCTCAAGGAGCCACCTCCAAGGTTTCATCCCCCTTCACACATTCACTTTATATTATCGTATGATATTCTTGAACCTTTCTTGACGTTATTCCACTGGCCAATCTTGAAGGGGTCGCCCACGCCTAAGCGCAGGTCGACTCGAAATCACCCGGGTAACGACACCCTTAACCCGGGTTCTTCACCGCTCCCCACTCGGCAAGCTGGTACTTGCTCTATCTTTCTTGGTTAGCACGGTTTCCTCGAAGCATTCTCGCATAATATTTAACTTTGACATTTTCCAGCCTCCCCCGAGTCTGACGATGGATTTCCTTGTGACTTTGCGGTGAATGCCGGGTAAAAATCCCCTTCCAGATACTTTCCGGTACTTCGCCATCTTTTCCTGACTGCATATTTAGCTGCTTCGTGATAACATCTACAGGGCCACGGTCGCTGTCAGCGATCAAGAGGATTCGGAAGATAAGGGCCCGGTAAGGGGAACCAGCTGATAAAACTGCAACCGCGTCTGGCGATGAAGAACAGACATCGCCGACTAAACCGGATCAGCAGGAAGCAGAATATCCAATTGCTTATCATGCCAGCAAGAGAAAGACCACCGCCTTAGGTGCAGAAGGAGCGTCGGATTCCAACGTGCAAATGACCCGGGTTCCACCTCCTTCTAAGAAGAAAACCTCTTCTAGGAAATTCCAAGGACCCGAGTCTTCTGACACGAATAAAGATACTTTCGAACAATTGATGGACAAGCTTCTCACCATGAAGGCTTCGGAGAGCGAGACTTTAGAGCGCATGGCTGCAGAGCACCAGGTAAGAGCGCTTGTTATCTTATATTCCCTATCTAGTCCCCAAGTTCCGAGTATAACTTGCAAAAGTTATGCTTGGTACTTCTCACCATATTCTTCTTGCCATAACACTCAGCTGGTTCTTGCACCCTTTTACACTTACAGGCACATGTAACTCGGTCTGATGAAACCTTGCTGAAGACTGAACAACTCCTTCTTGCCGAGATAAAACGCCGAGAAATCCTTGAGGATAATATGAAAACTTTGAAGAAGGATGTCTCCAAATACAAGGAGAAGTGCCTCGCCGCTCGGGCCGATTTGAAGAAGTTATCGGATCAAGTCTCCGATACTTATCAGATCTTACTTAGTAAGTGTTTGCCTTCCGGTTAAGTTTTTGCCTGCCGCCTAATTTTTGCCTGCCGACTAATTTTTGCCTGCCGACTAATTTTTGCCTGCCGACTAATTTTATACCCGGCTGCTACTGATACGTTCTTGCTTCTGTTTCCACTATAGGTGCGAACCTTGCAGCTCCAGAGGAAGATGCTATTGTCAAGGTTAGGACCCTGAAGGCTGTGCTCCGGACTTTCTTTGCCGGCACCAAATTTATATTGAATGCCATTAATTGGCCCACGGAAGCCTATCCGGGTGAAGAGAACCTTGTCCAAGCCTGCTCCACTGTACCCGGATGGATTGAACTCTGGAAGCGTTCGTCCTGCCGTACCGGTATAGTGCGGGCTTTGACCTTGGCCAAAGCCTACTTTCCGAAGCTTGACCCGGCGAAGATAATCTCCGGGTTTCCTGAGTTCAAGGCGGATGGCGCCAAATTTACGCCTAAGGATTTCAAGGCCATTCAGTCGGCAGTGCGCCCCTCTGCCACTACTCTAGCCGATAGCTTGAACCTTAATACACTAATGGCTGCGTATGACGCTGATGACAAGATTATCACAGAGGAAGCACCCCCGCCCTTTGATCTCTTGGAGAAGTGGGCTGATTACTCAGCTAAGAAGAAGGAGGCAACTTCGAAGAGGGAGGCCGACTTAAAATCAGGGCCGTCCGCCTCTACACCGTCCGTCCTTCCTCCTATCCGCCCTGGCGCGGTGAGTCCGGGTGGCTCTGCCAAAAGAGCTAAGAAGCAGGTCCAGGAGCAAGACCCGGAAGATCGCGCTCAGGAGGCCGAGTAGAGTAAGGACGTCATAATACCTTAGTCACGTGGGACCTTTTTGTTTGAGCTATTTTATTCTGTTAATGGTGCGCCTGTGCACTTCTGATACCGATGCAAAAGCTTGTAATATACTTCTATTTGGTGACATATTTTCGCGGCTTTCCTAGCCTTTTGATAATCATACTTTTTGCTGTTCTTCTGAACTTGTTCTTGATACCCATCTCTCTTTTTAGCTCCCTTCATAAGACTCGTTTTTTTCGAGACCAGGGGCTTTGATAAGTGAAATTCTCTTGAAGTTCCCAAGACTCGGATAATAGGGCCGTTTTGAACCTTGGTATCGAAGTGGTTTGTTTCTGTTACGAAGTCCGCAGTCCCCATGACCCAAAGGACGAGTCATGAGGGTGTGGCCTTTCTCAGAGGACAAATCACTCCCTACCAAGGCAAAACCCTAAAACCATCTCATGTAAATACTGAAGTTATGCTTGATAATCACTGAGTTTCCGGCTTATCAGCCTTATACTCTGCATAAACTTGTGGTTTAGATGACCCTTTTGACTATTATACTATAGCCGGCTTTCGCGTGGATACCATGTTGTTACATCCATACGAGAACAGTGTCAGGCAAGTCCCATTGGGCTCCATGGCTGATTGTAATCGTAAGCGAACGAATCATGCCACTTTAGTGCGAGTCACATCAAGCTTAAGTAAGATAAGTCAAGAAAAATTGGCTTCTTTGCCCAGTCATAAGATTGCAGCCGTGCTCGTTTGCGAGGAATCGGCCCTTATAACTTATAGCTATCTATGCCGGGTCATTCGGGTTAGTGGTCGGTTACCTGAGCAACCAACCCCAAGACCTACATGCAATCGATGCTTTTGATGATACTGAATTATCGATGTCGCATAGATACTACTTACTTGTGATAAAGGCGAAAAGACATAGGACTTGATAACCATCTCTTTATTGATACCAGAAATTTTGGGTCAGCAGGCCGCCTCATTAAAAACCTTCCAGTCCCCGTAGGTACCCTGGGTAGGAAAAGAGCGCGTCTGAAACCTGCCGCCCGTTACATTACTCAGTTCTTTGTAAGCACTGGTCCTGATCCGGCTTGACCAATGCACATCCTCCATAAGTTGGACTTTTTCCTGATGAGTACCGGGTTTGCCAGCCAACCCGGGTGGGGTGTCTCCATGACTTTGCTGGTTGTGGGCGGCCGTGTAACTTCTTCCTTTATAGCAGACTGCTTGGGAGAGTCAACTTCGATTAAGGCCACCAATTTAGCATCTTGCGTTACCTTGGACTTTGCTTTTTCGCCTTCAGTACTCGGCCTTTTTGATGTGGCTATATCCTCCGGGTCTGCTTGAGATCGGTAGTGCTTGAGCTCTTCTTTTCTACAGGCCTGCTCGGCCATTGCTGCGTCTCCTTCGTCACATTCAGCTGCTATATCTCGATTTCCATGTATGGTAATGGTCTTCTTGGGACCCGGGATTTTTAGTTGTAGATATACATAACACGGCCTAGCCATGAATTTGGCATAAGCCGGCCTTCCAAACAGCGCGTGATAGGGGCTGCGTAATTTCACTACCTCAAAGGTGAGCCACTCAATTCGATAGTTATCCTTTGATTCTCCGAAAGCTACCTCTAGTGCGATTTTTCCCTCGGGGCATGCCGAATGACCCGGACTATTCCATGAAAAACTGTTGAGCTTTTTTTGCAGTTGAGATTCCTTGAGACCCATGCGTAGGAAGGTTTCCCAATACAGTATATTGATGCTGCTTCCACCATCCATTAAAACCTTCTTTAGCTCGTACCCATTAACTTGCGGTGCGACTACTAGTGCCAAGACTCCTGGGTGTTCCACTCTTTCCGGGTGATCCCTTCTGCTCCATGTTACCTCCTGTTCTGACCATCTCAAGTATCTCGGGACGGCTAACGAAACTGAGTTGACCGCTTGCTTCAGTATCTTTTTGTCCTTGTTATATCCTCCTGTGGTATGCACATGATATTGACCCAATTGTTTGGGGTTAGCCTGGAAGCCTCCAGCTCCCCCTTGGTTGTTGCCCTGGTTTCCAGCTGCCGGGTTTCCGGCTGGGGGTGGTCCATTGCCAGGGTTTCCACCCGGACCTGGCCCTCCTCCTCGACCTGTACCTCGCATAGCCCTGTTTACTTCTTCGTTTTTCCATCTTTGCAAGTCGGCGCACTGCTCCAAGGAGTGGTTAGCCGGCCTGCCGTTCCTGCTGTGTTTGAGCACGCCATTCTGAAGATGTCCCAACTATTACTCGGCCGGGGCGGCCCTTGGTAGTTTCCTCCGTTGTGATTCCCAGTATTGAAATTTCCCTCTGCTCTGGGTCTTGAAGACCCGGCTTCTGTATTGGCGACAAACTCGGAGCCTCCTTCGAAGGGACGCTTGTTCTGACTACTTCCATTGTTTCCTGACGCTGTTCCGTTGCCGGTTCTTCCATTACCGCTTGTGTTTACTTTTGTCTTCTTGTCATCAGCTTCTTCTTCTGTGGTATCTGTCGCAGCGTGTTTGTTGCACGCATCCATCAATTCTCCCATTGTGACTTCTGACGCATTTCGACTGGACTTCATGCGAGTTAACTTTTGCACTAAAGGTATATACTTGCATGTTTTTGCCATGGCTTGTAGCGCATCCTTGGGCTGGATGTCTGTGGATGAGTGAAGTATCTCCATAACCCGGCGCACCCAACTGCGCGCCGATTCTCCCTTCTTTTGGACGCATTGCTCCAGATCATCAATGGTGAATAATTTCCTGCAGGTTCCGTGAAAGTGCTTGATAAACGCGGTCTTCAATTCCTCCCAAGACTTGATCGATCCCTCTGGTAGATTGGTGAACCACAATTTTGCTGCTCCTTCAGACATCATCAGATACATGAATTTGGCTTGGAGGTTCTCGGACGCGTTGCGAATTGACATTGCCATCTCGTAACTGCTTAGCCACGTTTCGGGATCCATGGTTGGCTCATAATTCACTACTTTCCCTGGCTCTTTGAACTTTTCCGGGTAAGGTTCAGCTCTAATATTGTCCGAGAGACACTTGGGCCCCGCAAGAATGATTGAAGCCGGCCTTGCCCTGGAAACGTGTGATGCCGCGGGGGGCGCGTCTGGGCGCTGTGCTGCGGGAGGCCCATGCGCTGCAGACCCGGCCGCGGCCCTCCGAGCCCTAGAACTGTCCACGACGGCCTGTGCTGCTGATACTGCCTGAGCGCGGGGAGGAGGCGGCATTTGCTGCTGCTCTTCCCTCCGCCGTGCCGAACTCGTCTGTAAATTCCCTTGCAGCTGGCTGACATATGGCGTCCCGTGCATTCCGCTTCTGTGGTCCGGGTAATTGGCTTGCTGCGCCACCACAGTGTGCAACAGCTCGATGGCTTGCCGAGTCTTCTCTGCGTGGGGCGACTCTCCCACAGGTATTTGATTCAATGCGAGTGTCGCCGCATATACGTTGTCCATAGGATTGTTGTAGTGGCCGGCTGGCGTGCGGAATCGTGATGGTGGCGGCGGCAGTAGATCGTTGCCGGTTGTGACTCTAGTTTGTGGTGGGGGTAACCCGGTCCGTTCATTCGCCGGACGTGTCGCTGCTGTTGTCTGTTGGGGTGCGGTTCCCTGGTTCACCACTGGTATAGGTTGATCCTGAGGCGTGATGAACAGATTAGCCGGATTAATAACCCCGCCCGTTGCTGGCAACCTGGTGTGGTGCCTTTGATGTATCCTGGTCGTTTCCTCTCGAAGCCGGGTTTCCAACGCGTCTAGCTCGCGCCGCCGGGTGGCCATCCCCTGTCTATCTGCTTCCACTTGCCTTCTCTAACACGCTCTGCCGCGTTTTCTGGGGTGATAACAGTGGCGAGGACTGTAGGATCCAAGATCAAATTATTATCGAACAGGGCCGGGTGACGCGGATTCGAGGGGCCCGCCCCTGGTGTCCGATTGGCTTGAAACCCGAACATGTTGGCGTGTTGTTCCTCATCTGCCGCGCGACTGGTGACCAATGCTGACTCTCCATCGACCCGGGTCAAGACCGGGTCTCCGTTAACCGCGCCCTGTTGCGGGGCCACTGCCCGAGCCGCCCCGACTGGTGCCGCGGCTGTGTTTCCTTGGTTAGCCGCGGGGGCTGCATAGACTGCAACTCGGCGCGCGATATCCGGTGTAAACTCAGGCTGTTCCTCTTCACCGTTCTCCTCGTACCGGTTTTCCAGTAGATCCAGGATAGACCCGGTGTCATCTTCTCCTTGGACCCGGTCGCGTGGGGTCCATGCCGGCTCCTCCGGCTGTTCCCACTCCGCGATGGGTTCTTCCGCTGGATACGTCGTTCCCGTTGATTCTTCATTATCTGATCGGGTAGACGTGGCTTTTCCTGGCATAGAATCAGATCCAACGTTGTCAGGGACCGAATTGGAAGCACATACCATACCGATGAAGACGTTGATCCGGCCGATTGTTATGACGATCCGGTTTCGGTGATCCGACTCCGGCCCCCAGCCGGAATCGTCCACCACCTTTTCTCCTTCGTGGTCGATGTAGATCTCGCCGATGACAAGATTCTCCATGCCCTTCCGAGCTTCTCCCGTGATGTAGACACCTTTGGACGCAGGCCCCACGGTGGGCGCCAACTGTCGTGGGATAATCACGGCAGATGTTACCAGGGGTAACTGATCTTGGGGCAAGTCGACACAGGCGTTCGGGAGAGGGTTTTAGCTCGAAGGAAGACATGACAACTTGATATGACAGCCGGCAATCGAAGTCGCCGGATCTCTATTCTCGATACAATAACACGATTAGGGTTTACACTGGATACTCGATACCACTCGATATTGCTAAGGTTCTCGAATCTCTGTGTCAATCTATACCCGAGGGTCGGTTTATATAGTACCCGTACCCCCCCTAACTTACTTTACAAGGCACACCCGGGTCCTACCCAGACACGGCGTGCTAACCCTAACTTTCCTTTACAACACCCGCAATCCGGGTCACTAGGCCCACGAGCTTGGGCCTCCACAAACATCTTTATCCCTAGCCGTATCCTGCTCACTGTCTCTGGGCCGGGTTATCCCTCGGATCTTGGCATACCGGGTTAGCATCCCCCCATCATCTTCCTCAAGAGGAGGCTGCCCAGCCCATTTCCTTTCTCCTCCATTGTTGAACTTCAAGGGCTTGGGTTTCTCTCAGTCCCTCCAATGATTCTTGCCCCTTTTTAGGGAAAAGAGAGAGGAGATCTAGATCTACTATTCCACCAATCAATATCCCCTCTTAGTGAGGGGAATCCATTGGATATAGATCTTGGGATTCATTTTTTGTTTTTCTTGTTCTTCCTCCTTCCTCCCTCCATAGCATTAGTTGCTTTGGTGGGATTTGGGAGAGAAGGACTTGATCACTTTGCGTGTTCTTGCCATTGCATTAGGTGCATCGGTTTGAGTTCCCCACGGGATCCGTCAAAGATAAGTTCGTGAGCTTGTTACTCTTGGGTGCTTGGTCACCGGAGAGATTGTTCATCTTGGGTGTATTGAGCACCCTTGACGGTTAGTGCTTGGGGCTTCCACCTTGTTGCAAGAAGATTCGTTGAGAGCCTCGAACTTACTAGTGGAGATAGCCTCAACCTCGTGTAAGGTTTGGTCACCGCCTTCAAGACGACCTCATAGTGGAAACGAGAATCTCCCTCACCGGAGAAGCTCAAGGAGAATAAGGTGTGCACATCCGTGCTATTGAGGAGCGCCTAGGTGGCTCCCCACCTCTCCAATGAAGATGTACTTCCCTTGGGAAGGAACTTCGGTAATCACATCGTTGTCTCCTTGTGCTTTAGTTATTTCTATTCTCTAGCCCGTTACTTATGCATTTACCTTTGTGATAGCCATGGTGTTTGAAGTCATATTTCTTGCTTTCACATAGTTGTACATCTTTCTTAGCCTAAGTTGTTGGCGCACATAGGTAAACCTAGCTTGTATAGCTTTTGTGCTTGATAAATTAAACGCTAGTTTTATTCCTCATTTATTTAAGCCTAAACCGCAATTATTTTAAATCGCCTATTCACCCCCCTCTAGGCGGCATCCTTATACATTCAATTGGTATCAGAGCAAGGGATCTCATTGTTAGGCTTCACCACCTTGAGAGTAATGATGTCGCTTAGTGAATTAGTGCACGGTCCCACATTTCATTTTGATGGCACAAACTATGATGTTTGGAAATTTCGTATGCTCATTTATTTTCGGGTCATGGACCCACATATGGAGCAATGTAGAGATGGGTTTTTATCCTCCAAAGGATCCTCAAAATCCAACTTTAGAGGAAGAGAAAAACTTATCTCTCGATGCTCTTGCTATTAATGCATTTTCCTTCTTTTTAGCCTTGTAGTTATTAAATCACTCTTTCCTCTCTAGAATGCTCATGAGGTATGGAAAAAGCTTCAAGGTAAATATGGAGTGTCCAATATTGAAGATGGTGATTGTTCTCCCTCCATTTCCGTTCGTGATGAGTTCTCAATTTCTCATACTTCACCAACATGTGGTAAGCCACAAAATCATGAGATGGTGAGTAGTGATAGGCTTTGTAATAATGATAGTGAGATTATTATTGACGATCCTCCATCTCTATCTTATTGACATGCCTTATCTTTGGACTTAAACACAACTAGCACCAAAAATATTTTACATGCTTGTGTTGATAGTCCTTGCATATCATGTTAACGTTGTGTGTCTAAATCTCATGATGATATGCTTGCTTTATCTTGTTCCCATGATAAAAATAATTGTGTTTCCTCTAGTCTTTGTGTGGCTAACAATGTAAAGGAAACCCAACTCTCTATGGAACAATATGTGGACTTTAGTGGTGCCTCAAGTAATGATCTATCATCATCTACCACCTTTTGCCTCATGGACAAGGATTCAAAGGTATCTTCTACTTTAAACCCCAATATATCTCATGATGATAGAGATGAGTGGATAGCTTTGTGGTTAGCTAGCCTTGATGGTGAGACCAAGAAAAATGTGAATGCTCTTCTAGAACAACTTGATGACGCTAACTCTCTTATAGATGAAAAGGAGGATATCATCGTGACTTTGGAAATGGTGGTCATTCTATCAAGGACAAAGAGCTTGAAAATGCTTTTGAGAAAGAGCGTTCCCTTAGATCTTCTCTTGAAGAAAAACTATATAGTCTAGAAGAAACCTATGTTATTAGCGTTTCTAAGATTAGAAGGGACAATGAATTATCGCTTGCTCTTGCTAATGACCTCAAAACTAAAAATTATGATGCTTGTGCTACTAACTCTATTTATTTTGAAGCATCCATATTAAAGGATAATGTTAAGATACGGGCTCAACTTAAGTTGCTAACTATTAATTACGGGAAATTGGAAGAAAATCGTGAAAATCTCTCAAGATCTCATGAGGATCTTCTAGTCTCCCACGAGAGGCTTAAATTAGCTAATGAGGCTATTTTAACTAAGGTAACATCTTGTGAGCCTCACGTGGACAAAGGCACAACCTCTACTCTAAATTCTATATTGACTTGTGATAGTCCTAGTAATTCATCCTCTCATAATTTGTACACATCTTGTGATGAATTGCTTTCCTTGCCTTGTTTCTCTAATAATGATGCATCTACTTCCTCTAGTTCTTGTGTTGATACTAACCATGTATAGGAATCAAAGAGCTCAAGGCCAAAGTCACTTCCTTGAAGAAAGACTTGGAGAAGTGTCATAAAGGGAAGTCCACACTTGACAATTTGTCGACTGTCCAAAAATACCCCAATGACAAGACATGACTTGGATTCATTTCCAATTACAAGAACAAGTCCAAGGTAGACAAGAAGAAGGTCCATGAACAAGTCAAAAATTTGGCCAAGATTGTTTTCTTGAAGTGCAAGGTTGAAGGGCATCATGTTAGATCATGCCCTTTGAAGAAGAAGCGACTTAGTGAGAAGCAACAAGGAAAGCGACCACAAGTTCAACCTCAATCTCAACTTCAAGCTGAAGAAAGGCCTCTTCCCAAGAAGACTCAAACTAGTGCTTCTAAAGTCAAGAAATCAACTAAGAAGAGTGGAAGGAGTCGGTGTTGCTATTTATGCCGTGAAAAGGGCCATCTTGCTTCTTTATGCACTAATGGTACATTATCCAACCCTATCATAATTTATGACGTGTATTCTATTCAGAAGGATAATGTGGGCAATGTGTTTGCCAAATATGTTGGTACTCAAAGTGGTGGCAAGGAAATAACCATTTGGGTTGACAAGCCTATTGTGACTAACCTCTTCGGACCCAACTTGGTTGGGGAATAATAAGCTCAAACTTGATCAATAGGTGTTATTGGAGGGCATTGGAGACTTGGCTATATCATGAAGAATTAAGGGATCTTCATCACTTATATTTTCCTCAAGCCAAGTCATTTGGATTATTATGTCTCTATATCATATTCCATGCTCCTTCTTGCGGTAACTTGTATTTTCCTTTTATATATACATTGAAAGATGCTTGCCCCTTTGCATGTGTTGGTTTTGTACCTTGATTGTATTTTGTATATATTGTGCTTACTACTTAATTATCCTTGAGTAATCTAGTATGTGTTTGTCGGTTCGCACAACATGTATGTGTGAGTTTGCTTTGAGCCTTATTGTATCTTGCGTGTATCTTATTTGTCTCTTTTGAGTGATTAATGGAATTTCCTATTTTTGGGGAATGATATGCCTCGGCACTTCACAATCCTAAAATGTATGTACATGAGCAATACCATTTAGTGTTGATATTTCAATATTGTCTAGCCTCTATGTGGTATTTCATGCCCATGAGAAATTCAATTCTATAATGTATATTAATTATCTCTAGTTGTTCTTTATTTGCCTCTTGTTAGGAAGATAAGTATTATCACATTATGGGGGAGATCCTTTGTGCATATTACAAACCTAAAGAATGTGAACATTTGAGGTTTTGCCACCTATACTTGATATTGTCAATTATCGTTTTCCTATGTGGCATGTGTGCTCAAACAAGTTTCAATTTGCTTAAATACTTTTATTTACTCATCTTTTGGATCTTGTTTGTGAGAAAGTTTCTCGTTGCGGTTTTCCTCAAATGTGCACTAGTATGTACTATCTTGTAAACCGGTTGCTTCATGTTATATTAATCATCGCTTTGCATGATCATTCGACTATTGAAGCCACCAAGAATATCTATTTAAGCATGGTGTTTTAATTCCTATCCTTTTCATATGCTTTTATTTTGTGAATATGATCAAGAATATCTATGCAACATACCACCAAGAAATAAATCCGTACTCCTTGTCCTTGACAAGTGATAATATTATTTGTGGTAGAATTTATTGATCAATTTTACTTGGGCTATTGCTTTTATTTTTCTTATTTCTTGCCAAGATATTGTTGTGTGCTCACTCCCATTGTCTTCCTTGCCTATTGAGAATTCCTTTGTTTTACTCGTATTTGTTTGGTGTTCTAATTGCTAAAGCTAATCAAGGATCCCATTTGTGTGTATATTGTATTAAAATTCAAAATTATGAATAATGCACAAATCATGGGGGATCTTTCCTATATTATTTAGAACACTATTTTTATTTTATTTTTCTTTAGATCTTTCTCAATTGGTATTTAATCTCGATGACGTGTATTTAGGGAAGATAAACCTTTTCGTCTTGGTACTTTGTGCCATCATGAAAAGTGTAGAGGGTTTGGTTTAGTTGTTGGAACCTTGCTCTTTTTGGGAGTTGGTTATTTTACTCATTGCTTTATTTTAAAATTGATCTATTTTGGATATTGGACTTCTTTTCGTTAATGAATCTTTCTTTTGATATCTCTTTTGGGAGTTCAATATCTCATTTCTTGTTGTAACTTTTAATTGGTTTCTTTGAAGTCTCAATTGGTTATTTTTTATCTCGTTTTCACTTGTCTTTTGGTTCTTGAAAATCTTTGCATGCATATTTACTAAAGTATTTGTTATGGCATGCTTACTTTCTTTGATGCAATATATAGGGTAAATTCCACTGAATCCTAAATCAGCTAAGATGTGCATGAAATTCAATTTCATATCTATATGCATATATTTATGTGGATCTTATGCTATGTATTGTAGTTTGTATAACTACTTTGAACCCAATGTGTTTGGGGACCATTTTGTGCTTAAATGTGTTTTAGGTACATTTGAGATGCATTGGATGCTTTCCTCATTCTCAAGGAAGGTGTTGTCACCATGATCTTATCGGAGTCAAGTAGGATCATTGATTAACTCTTATCCACAACAACATCTCCAATGCGATCTTGGTAACAAGTATCTCTCATGCATACTATTCTTGTATTCAACCTTGTGTAGGTTACATCTTGGCATTAAAATTCTTTATTTGTAACATTATTCTCCCTTTGTGATACTTGATTCTTCCAAAACATTGCAACTATCTATTTTTCCCTTATGTGTATTTGTGATGTCTTTGGTGTGTTTGTCTTGGAAATTCATTAATCCTCATTTAAGATAAAATTGAGCTATGTGCTATGCTTTTAATAAAAAAAGATCTTATTGGTGTATTTATGAATTTCTCTTGGATATCATGTTCTTCACTTTTGTAACTATTTTGTGTGTACATGCTTCTTTGCGGATACATATTATCATGATTTGTGTCCACTTAGAAACTTATACACATGAGAGGAGTTACATCTCTTTTTGGTATCCTATTCCTTTGGAGACCGCCCTTCTTATACCTTTTTCATTTTTGGTGACTTCGGAAAGTATTTTCCTTATGAGTCCTTGTCTTATATTATTTCATATTGTGCACTCATTTGTTTTTGAGTTTTTTTGTCTCTCATGCTTACCTTGGTGGGCATGTTGGTTTCCTTATGTATGATTGAACCTTGTCTCATGGTGTTCCGTTCATTTGGTATGTTTTTTCTTAATCATTCATTTATTTTCTTCAAGTCCTATGTCTAGTTTGCTTTTTATGCTCTCTTGCACTTGTGTTGTGTTTTAGAGGATATTGGGTGTAGTGATGATCCCATCTTTGTGCACTTTGTATCGAAATGCAAAAACTCTAAGTAGTGCATGAACATTGGGGAGCTTCATGATTTTCTTTAGAACACTATTTTGCTAAAATCATCAAATCTTTGGTTCCATTGGTTTTTCGGATCCTTTGTTTGTGCTCCTCCTTTTGTAAGAAGTGCTAAAGGAATATAATCTTATTTTCAATCTTTGGATCCTCAATATAGTTTAATCTCCCCCCATCTATTCGTCATTGAATATGCATTTGTTTTCACTCATATTATGAGAAATGCAAAAATTGTAGGGGAGATCTTACTATATTGGCATTCTACATTTTTCCGCCCATTTCGGCAATGGATGCCAATGGGGGAGAAGTTTAGAGGGTTTAAGGGAATTTGTTTTAATGCTTTGGTTTTGTTCTTAAGCATTTTTGCCTTCCATGCTCATGCATCCATGTGTATTGATTTGCATGTTTGCTTAATTCATTATATAAACCCTTGTAAAAGGGATTGTCATCAATTACCAAAATGGGGGTGATTGAAAGTGCATGGTGCCCCACGTGTGGTTTTGGTAATTAATGACAATCCTTATGGACTAATAGATTCATTGAGATATCCTTGTAGGTTTGTCCATTGGCACCGCTTGAACTCCATGTGTTGGATTCAAGGTTGGATTCCATCAAGATCATTGCTTATAATGGATATATTTGATATGATCAAGAAGAAGAATTGCCATGATATTATTGATCATATTGCAAGTATGTCTTGAAGAATGACATTGTGTGAACATTCATGTTTACCTTCAAGATATCATCATCATGAATAAAGAGAAGATACTTAGTTAATCAATTTGAAGTGCAAGTTCAAGATGAGCATCAAGAAGAGTTCAAATGCTTGATTCTTGACACCCATATGGAGATTACTGTCAAGTGAAGATGGACATGTGAGAAGCTCTCCCATATTATATTATGGGGGAGAAATTTACAAGTCTTCACAAAGCAAAGCGCAATAAAGAAAGGTGCTCCAACTTGAGGTGATTAAGATCGTCATCATCTATCACGATTGGAATACGCAAGACAAAGGTGACATTTATAGGTTTTCTATTTTACCGGTCTTATGATGTTAGCAGGGAGACCGGGTTATAGGATAGATAACCGTTCTATCAAGAGGGGCTCTCGAATAAGTTGCTTGATCGTATCGTTCGTAGAGAGCTCAAATCTTTGCATCCTTGGCATCATCTTTCTTGGTTCTTATTTGGATTTTATCCACATGTGGTTTTAGATCTTGTCTTGTTCTTCATGTCAAGCTCAAGTTCATCAAAAATGGATTTTGTATAAGAAAACTTATTGCGTTTTTGTTATTGGAGATTTTGTCGGTTCCTATCTTATAGAGAGGTCTATACTTTACCCATTTGGTTTTATTCTCCTTGTTGTACTATGATTTTTCTCTGCATATTCTTTTAGTGCTCGTTGATGCGATTTCAACGAGCCCAAGAACGTCAAAAACGGAGTCCAGATGCAAAAGATATGACCGTTTTCGCAGTTTTCAGGGGGCGGAAATTCCGGTGTAAGGCCGGACATTTCTGGCCAGGCCGGAATATTTCGGGGCAAATATCTGGCCCGGCACCAGAGAGCGGGCACTCGTGCTCCTAGGGGTCTTGGGTCGTCCGAAACATTCCAGGGTTGAAATTTCCGCCCGGGGCCTGGAAATTTCCGAGGTAAGTGAAAAATTTCTGGCCCTAACGGCCATATTTCGTGGGAAGATAGAAATAGCCTTCTTATTCCTCAAGAGGAGGCTTCCTAGCCCATTTACTCTCTCCTCCATTGTTGACCTTCAAGAGTTTGGGTTTATCTCAATCCCTCAAATGATTCTTGCCCCTTTTTAGCGAAAAGAGAGATGAGATCTAGATCTAATATTCCACCAATCAATATCCCCTGTTAGTGAGGGGAATCCATTGGATCTAGATCTTGGGATTCATTTGTTGTTTTTCTTGTTCTTTCTCCTCCTCCCTCTGTAGCTGTCGGGGGGTTACCCCCGAGTAGGGTAAAGGAAAAGGGTAAAGGCCACTGTCAGAAGAGAAGTTTGGTCGAGTAGCCGCCTACCCGGTACTCGCTACCCGGTCGACTGCTACTCGGTCTCACTTCAAGATGACCAGAAGGAGATATCAATCAAGTTCTGTCCATTCGAGTAGAAGAGTTGGCCCGAGTAAAATTGGCGGGAACCTACTCGGGCCAGAAGTCAAAGGAGCCGTTCTGACACAGGATCCCACGTATCCCGGGTCCGTACTTGGCACTATTCGAACTACTGTTCATCTGGGACCGGCCTGCCTGACAGTGACAGCATGGAAGCAGGCGGTCGCAGGATAAGGGGGCCCCAGTCTGTGTTTGGCACAGTGATACCAGTCTGTCCCCTTGGTTTTGCCCAACGACTTTCCAGATGCAGCCAAGGTTGGGAACCAAAGCTGTCAGCGGGAACTCGGAAGAAGGACGATGTGCACACTATGTCGACACTTGTCCATGTTTGGACGTATCCGGCTGGGCACCATGTATATAAGGTGCCCCGCCGCCTCCTGCGTGAGGGATCGCATGCTGGAACACATTGTGACCTAATTCTTGACCTAGTTCATCACGTAGAGAGAAGAGTGGCTACTCGGTAGCAAGAACATTGTACTGTGGCTACTCGGTGAGACACCGGAATACATAGAGAAAGGCAGGAGTAGGGGTTTTACCTCCACACGAGGGCCCTGAACCTGGGTAGATCGTGTTGTTTGCAGTGTTCACTTCGTACCTCACGCGGCTACTCGTCGCGTGATCCCTCCCCGAGCACCTCCAGCGTCCTTCGTCCCCACATCTTTAGCCATCCTATGGCATCTGCCGTGACACCACCACGACAGTTGGCGCCCACCGTGGGGCAACCAGCGGCGCTGGCTGGAGTTTCTGTTCGGACGGGATCTTCTTCAGCGGAGCGCGTAGTCTGTGGCCTTGTCCACAGATTCGGCTCCTTCGACTTCGTCACCGACAACGCCGGCGATTTCGGCGGCAGGGCCATGCCGGAGGGCGGCTCGGTGATCTCTTTCGGCTCCCACCTCGTCTACGTCGCCACCGTCGCCAACCGCGCGTACCCCGAGCTAGTGCATGACGCGGAGGATCCTCCCGCGGTGATTGCTGCTCGCGGAAGGCCTGCGTGCCGCCCTGCGAACCGCGCTGAGGTGATGGTGACTGGCTTGGCGACAAACGCTGGCGCAGCCGCTACTGGCGCTGCGGCCGTCGTCGAGGATCTTGCTGCACCGAGCGTTGGTGGCAGGACTCACCGGCCCTACGAGAAGGAGTGCAACTTGCCGCCTTCCACTACTCCGACTATTCCCGCGTCGGCTGGGCGACTTGGCATGCCGACTCCCACCGACATCGAGCTTCTAGCCATGAAGGAGCAGCTCGAGCGGCAACGCCTGGAGCTGCTTAACGAGCAGGCGGAGTTGGATAAGGTGAGGTTGGAGTTGAGTCTAGATCAGCTCGAGTACAACAAGGCTCACGGTTTCACGCCAGTCACTAGGAGGGCTAGCAGAGTAGGCGCCACGCGGCGTAACCTTGGTGCCGAGATGGCGACAGTTGTATAGGTTCCTGCTCAGTCCGCCACCGCAAACACTTCCACCAGGCCCAGATATAGCACACCCGCCAAGACACTTAGAGCTGCAGAGGCTGTAGCTGCCGAGTTGCCTCGTCTTGATGGCGACGCGCGTGTTAGGCAGCAAGAAAGGCTCAACGAGTTGGTGTTGGAAGCTGCTAGGCAGAATGAGGAGTTCCGGAAGGCCAACACGGGTGCCGGAGCTTCGCAGGTGGTGCACTCGCACGCGGCTAGATCTAACGATCAGGCCTCGTCTCCGCAGCCGCGAGAGAGCCGCAGCGGACGTTCGGCCAGAGATAGGCAAATGCAGGTGTATGACCCGGCTGCTGCCGCGAGACAGCTTGCTGTGCCGCAGCAGCCCGGGCAGGAACACAACGCTGCAAGAGCAGGCTCTCAAGCCCATCAAGCTCAAAGCCAGGCCCGAGATGGAGCGCGTCCAGGTCCTTCTCGGCAACCCGCAGCTCAGCCTACTCGGCAGAGGCAGCAGCCGTGAGCAGTGGCGCCAGTCGCCAACCCGGTGGAGCAGCCTGCAGCTGTGCAGGTGGACAGATATGATGATGGCTACTCGGCCATGGAGATGGCTGGTTATGATGTCCATGATCGTGTTGGCGAGCGCATGCTGGCGCCTGGAGATGCGAGGCATCAGCTGGACCGGATCAGCTTGTCGGCGCGGCTAGAGAACACGGGTCCTCCTGGCCCCGAGTGCTTTGGCCCGCGCATCATGAACGAGCCGTCCGTGAAGAACTTCCAGCTCGCAAGGGGCACCGAGAGCTACAATGGCAGCACCAAGCCCGAAGATTGGCTCAATGACTATGTCACCGCGGTCCATATCGCGAACGGCAACAGAAGATGGGCGGTGCGCTATGTTCCGCAGATGCTAGAGGGTCCGGCTCGCACTTGGCTCAACAAATTTGCCCAAGAACAACATCAATTGCTGGCTGGACTTCTCGGACGCCTTCATCAGCAACTTCACCAGCACCTACAAGAGGCCGAATAGGCCACAACAACTATCCGCTTGCAGGCAGCGAGAAGACGAGACATACCGCGAGTACCTTACTCGGTGGAGTACATTGAGGAACACCTGTGAGGGTGTGAATGAAGCCCAGGCCATCACTTGGTTTGCGCAGGGATGCAGGCATGGCAGCATGTTGTGGCAGAGATTGCAGAGGGAGATGCCGAACACTCTGGCGGAGACCATCAAGATTGCGGATCAGTACGCACTTGGTGATCCTACTCAGCCCCTGATGGACTCCTCTGAGCCGAGAAGAAACTTCAGCAACAACAAGCGCAACGAGTTCCGCAACAAGCGCCGAATAGATACTCGGTATGATCCTGAAGAGGTGAATGCAGTGACTGTTGGAGCTGGTGGTGGCCAAAGGCAGAAACCTGCTGGAGCCTACGGGCAGAACCAGAACCAGGGCCAAGGCAACAAGAAACCATTTCGCACTTCTCAGTCGGGTAGCGGAAATTCCGAGCAGCCGAAGAAGTTTGTCTTTGATGACATGAAGGATGGACCATGGAGTTTTCACACTCACCACCCCTCGAGGCCTGCTAACCACACTACTCGGCAGTGCGAGTGGTGGGAGGTGATCAAGAGTGATGGCCTGCCTCCTCCTCCTCCTCTGCCAGCGGCCAACGCCAATGTGCAGCCTACCCGCGCACCCGCAGCTCGGCCGCCAGTGTACCCGAGAAGAGAAAATGTGAACCAAGTGGCTTTAGGAGCCAACCGTAACTTCAACAATGAGGGCTACCGCAATAACAACAACAACTACAACCGCAACAACAACAACAGAGGCAACAACAATTACCAGGGCAACAACAACAACGGCAACAATGGGGGCGAAGGCTTCAACCAGTACCAAGAGCACCACGAGAGCTACATGATCTTCACTTCTGAGCCAGTCGACAAGCAATCACAGCACAGGCGTGCCATGGAGGTCAATGCAGTGATTCCTGCTGTCCCTCACTACATGTATTGGTGTGACCAGGAGATTAGGTGGTCCCGAGTAGATCACCCCAAGGTGATGCCCAATCCGGGTAGCTATGCCTTGGTGCTGGATCCTACCTTCCTGGGCCCCGAGAAGAATGTGAGGTTCAGCAAGGTGCTAATCGAAAACGGCAGCAGCATCAACATTGTGTACAAGGACACACTCGAGAAGCTTGGCCTGGCCGAGAACATGATGCTGCCCAGCAAGACCACTTTCCATGGGATCGTGCCCGGGATCTCGTGCAACCCGATTGGCCGAGTGTGGATAGATGTGCTATTCGGCACCAGGGAGAACTGCCGCACAGAGCGCCTGCAGTTTGAGGTGGTTGATCATCAGAGTCCCTACCATGCTCTACTCGGCAGGCCTGCTCTGAGCAAGTTCATGGCCTCTACCCATGTTGCATATCTGAAGATGAAGATCCCTGGTCCCAATGGCATAATTACTATCTCTGGTGATTACAAGAAGTCCATGGAGTGTGCCTCTGCTGGTTCCCAGTTGGCGGAATCGATGGTGATTGCTGCCGAGAAGAAGAAGATGTATGAGGTGGTGGCTATGGCGCAATCCGCGCAAGCTGGCGCGCAAGGCGTGCCGAGTACCCAGCATGGGACCGCATTCCAGGCTTCTCAGGAGACCAAGAAGGTCCAGGTCGACCCCGAGTTCCCCGACCGCGTAGCCATCATTGGCTCCGGGTTGGCGGAGAAATAGGAAAGCGAGCTCATCCACTTCCTCCGTGAGAATCAGGATGTATTCGCCTGGTCCAATGAAGATCTACCAGGAGTCCCGAGGGAGTTGGTTGAGCACTCATTACATGTGCGTCCTGACTCCAAGCCAGTGAAGCAGGCTATGCGCCGCTTCGGAGATGAGAGAAGGAAGGCCATTGGTGACCAGATCACCAAGCTGCTGATAAGCAATTTTATCATGGAGGTGCTGCATCCGGATTGGCTAGCCAACCCGGTCATGGTCGAGAAGAAGAAGGAGGATCCCAAGGCTGCCACTGCATGGCGCATGTGTGTCGACTACACCGACTTGAACAAGGCATGCCCCAAGGATCCTTTCCCGCTACCTCGCATCGATCAGGTGATCGATTCCACTGCTGGTTGTGAACTGTTGTCTTTCATAGATGCCTACTCTGGTTTCCACCAGATTGCACTCAATCCTGCTGATCAAATAAAGACTGCTTTCATTACCCCGTACGGGGCTTATTGCTATCGTGTCATGTGTTTTGGCTTGAGGAATGCGGGTGCAACCTATCAGAGATGCATGCAGAAATGCTTGCACGACGAACTCGGCAAGAATGTGCAGGTGTACGTAGATGACATTGTCATCAAAACGAATAAAACACATACTCTGCTTGCCGACCTGGAGGAAACCTTTGCTAACCTACGCAAGTACAAAATGAAGCTGAATCCGAGTAAGTGCACCTTTGGTGTCCCGGCTGGCAAGCTACTCGGCTTCCTGGTATCTAGTCGGGGCATTGAAGCCAATCCTTCTAAGATAAAAGCTATTGAGAGCATGTCTTTGCCGAGATCATTGAAGGACGTGCAGAAATTCACTGGGTGCTTGGCATCTCTGAGCCGTTTTCTGGGCCGGATGGGCGAGAAGGCCCTGCCTCTGTACCAATTGATGAAGAAAAATGACAAGTTTGTCTGGACTCCGCAAGCGGATGTGGCATTCAACGAGCTGAAAGCGATGCTGGCTAGCGCTCCCATCTTGGCTAGTCCGCTACCCAAGGAGCCAATGCTGCTGTACATTGCTGCGACTAACCGAGTAGTCAGTGTGGTGATTGTGGTGGAACGAGAAGAAGAAGGCAAGAGTGTGCAGCGCCCAGTGTACTATCTCAGTGAAGTGCTGTCCAGCTCCAAGCAAAACTACCCGCACTACCAGAAGATGACCTACGGCGTGTACCTGGGTGCCAAGAAGCTAAAGCATTACTTCCAAGAGCATCCTATCACGGTAGTGAGCTCTGCCCCCATCTCGGATATCATGGGTAACAAGGAGGCGAGTGGCAGAGTAGCCAAGTGGGCAATTGAGCTGGCCGCGTATGCACCCGCGTACGCGAGAAGAGAAGCCATCAAGTCTCAGATTCTGGCGGAATTACTGGTGGATTGGGCCGAGGTGCAGTATGAACCTCCTGCTCCAGTTTCTAATTACTAGAAGATGCACTTTGATGGCTCAAAGGTGAAGGAAGGCCTTAGTGCTGGCGTAGTGCTTACGTCACCCAAGCGAGACCAACTCAAGTATGTGCTGCAGATCCACTTCAAGGCGTCCAACAATGTAGCAGAGTACGAGGCAGTGGTGCATGGCTTGCGAGTAGCCAAGGAGGTTGGCATGCAGCGCATTATATGCTATGGTGATTCAGATCTGGTGGTGCAGCAAGTCTCTGGTACATGGGATGCTCTGGATGCTAACATGGCATCATATCGCTTCCTGGTGCAGTCTATGACTGGGTTCTTCGAAGGCTGTGAGTTCCAGCACATTCACCGAGCAGAGAACGAAGCAGCAGATGAGTTATCCAAGTTGGGATCCTCTCGGCAATCCATCCCGGCTGGAGTCGCCTTGGAGCACTTGAGGAAGCCATCCATCAAGCCTTCTCCCAACTCGGAGTCCATATTTGTTCCTTCTCTGCCAAGTGAGGAATCTGATCCCATGGAGATTGACTGGGAGAATGCTACAGGAAACCCGGGGACTGCCGTCCTCTACTCGGGGACTGCCATTCCTAACTCGGGGACTGCCATTCCTTACTCGGGGACTGCCACTCCATACTCGGGGACTGCCACTCCTTACTCGGGGACTGCCACTCCCTACTCGGGGACTGCCACTCCCTACTCGGGGACTGCTGTCCTTAACCCGGGGACTGTCGCATTCATTGAGGAAGTCCTTGCTAATCGGTCTGGGCTTCAGAGAAGTGCTCCCATCCCTAAAGAGCAACCAGAGGTACCCGTCCCAATGGAAGTGGACGAACCAGTGTTTCCCACACGGGAGACACCGAGTTGGGCTATGCCCATATTATCCTTTCTAAGGGACGGTACTCTGCCAGAAGATGAGGTGGCTGCAAGACAGATTCAGAGAAGATCCAAGGGCTACACTATAGTCCGAGATGTGCTGCACAAGAGAAGTGCCACCGGCGTGCTGCAACGTTGTGTGGACCCAGCGGAAGGAGAAGAGATCCTGGTAGAGATACACCAAGGAGAGTGCGGGCACCATGCCTCTTCTCGGGCATTGGTCAAGAAAGCTTTTCGGCATGGCTTCTACTGGCTCACGGCACTGCAGCAAGCTGAGGACATCGTGAGAAAGTGCAATGGCTGCCAGATGTTCGCAAGTAAGATTCACATGCCTGCTTCCGAGCTGAAAACCATTCCTATCACTTGGCCATTTGCTGTTTGGTGTTTGGACATGGTCGGGCCCTTTCAGCCGGCTAGAGGCAACATGACTCACATCCTGGTCATGGTGGATAAGTTCACCAAGTGGA
The DNA here is from genome assembly GCA_028641055.1 of Alopecurus myosuroides. Taxonomy (NCBI): domain Eukaryota; kingdom Viridiplantae; phylum Streptophyta; class Magnoliopsida; order Poales; family Poaceae; genus Alopecurus; species Alopecurus myosuroides. The sequence goes on along the minus strand of CM054057.1, from coordinate 594,843,544 downwards.
TCAAGGTGAAGCCTATTCGGAGGTGCGATGGGGCCACAGCTGTGAAATTTGTGAAGGATGTGATCCTGAGATATGGCTACCCGCACAGCATCATCACCGACAACGGCACAAATTTTGCTGAGGGAGCAATGGTGCGGTTCTGCAGAGATAAGCATATCCTACTAGACGTTGCGTCAGTCGCGCATCCCGCTTCCAATGGGCAAGTTGAAAGAGCAAACGGCATGGTACTGGCAGGTATAAAGCCAAGGCTGATGGAGCCACTGCTGAAAACACCTGGGTGTTGGCTAGACGAGTTGCCAGCGGTGTTGTGGAGTCTAAGAACTACCCCTAACCGGTCAACCGGCTACACACCATTCTTCTTGGTATACGGGGCTGAGGCCGTGTTGCCAATAGACCTAGAGCATGACTCCCCCCGAGTAACCCTCTACACTGAGGTGGAGGCGAGAGAAGCTCGAGAAGACGACGTTGACCTGCTTGAAGAAGCAAGAGAGCTGACTCTGTCACGTTCGGCTATCTACCAGCAAAACCTGCGGCGTTATCATAGCCGAAAGGTGAACCCAAGGGTTTTCTGAGAAGGAGACATGGTCCTCAGGCTTGTGCAGCGCACAGCCGGGATGCACAAGTTGTCTCCTCCATGAGAAGGGCCTTTCATTGTGAGCAAAGCGCTGCACAACGATGCTTACTATCTTATAGATGCGCGCCCACCACAGGCGAACAGGGCAGATAAAGCTGGAGAGGAAACCAAGCGCCCTTGGAATGCTCTACTTCGTTCGTTTTTCATTCGTGAGCAAAGATGTGTATGTACCCTCTTATCGGAGTTGAAATTCTACTCTGCAATCTGAAATTGATCTCGGGGACTGCCCTCGTCCAAAATTGCTCTAAGTGTTTTCACTCGGCCTTACCTTTTGCCTATTCGGTTTCTCTACTTCAAAATTCAAAGGTACATTGAGTACTGTGTTTAAACCTACATGCCAACTCTTCGACTTTGCTGATGTCCGAAACCCGGCTTCATGGCAAGCAAGAGAACAAGCAAAAGGTCCATGAGCACAAGAAAAATTACTAAGGAAAGGAAGAGTGCAGGAACCGAGTAGGGTGCTTTTATTACTGTTCTGTGTCTTGTCTTTTCGGCTAAGTGGTGGGCTGCGTTACTATAATTGTTTAACGGCTAAGTATTTGCAGCTCTACTCTTTAACTCTTGTGACTCGAATACCAAAAAAGCAACAAGTTGCGGGTAGAGCTGAGACGAAAAGAGAGAGTGAATAAGAAATGCAACTCGGGGACTCGTATACTAACGCAACCCGGCATCGAGCCAGGGCTACTCAAATTGACTAAATCAAAAGTAACAAATACCAAGTGGGAATAAAATTGAGTAGCAAGCAACAAGATAAATAGTCTGATACATTTGCTCCCGGCATCCCGGGGATCTGATAAGTGTTTGAGTAAAAAGTTTGCAGGATAAAATCATGTTGAGGAAGCGGTGTTGTCGGTGCTGGCCTTGGCGGCTTCATTTTCCGTGGTGGTCTTGGTCGCCTCCGCTTCCGAGCCAGCATCAGCTGTTTTCGCAGCTTCCTCTTCGGCGCTGGCGTTGGTCGCGTCCGCTTCCAGGTGGATGGTGGTGGACTGCTCCATCTCGACGTCGTGCTCGGTGGCTACCTGGTCTGAGGTGGCCGTGGCCACCGAGACAGTTCCTGTTGCCAGGGAAGAACCAGAAGCTTGGCCTTGGGGGCGTACCGTGTTGTCGAGGGCGGCTCCTGATGAGGTGCCGAACTCGAGGGCGGCTGTGTCGATCTCCTCGACCTCTTCATCGCTACTCGCGACGACCGCGGCTTTCCCTTTCCCGGCCTTGCCCTCAGGTGAATCGAAGAAGCCCAAGTCCAGATCGGAGTCTGCTTCTTCGTCCTCCTCCTCGTCCTCCTCCACCTCGGTGTCGGGTTCAGTGAGGCCATCGATGAAGGTTGCCGTGTTAGCATACTCCACAACCTCATGCGCAATCAGCTTGCGCATGGTCACGCAGCTGGGATCCGTCTCCCACTTGGAATTGGCGCGCTTCCCGCGGATAATCTGCATGTTCAAGTTCTCATACCAGGAGGCGACGCAGAGCAGCATCAAATCAGCACCCGCCCGAGCTCCCGAGGCGCGCCACTTCTTCAATTCGGCCTTCACGTTGCGCAGCTTCAGAGCAAGGCCACAAATAGTTGTTGGCGCAGATCCTGAGGCCAGAAGAGCTCGTGGAGCTGGAAGCCGTGCGCACCAGGTCAGTGCCCACGCCGGCTAGGCGTTCGAACTGCCCTCGCATCACCAACATGCTATCCTCGATCTCGGCTCTGGTGTCCGCAGCCTCGCCCTTCTCAATACGAGCTGCTTGGGCCTTGGCCAAAGCAGGCGCGCAAGAGGACACGATGTCAGGGAAGATTTCTGCAAAAAGCAAGTGAGAAATTCAGTAACAGAATTAGAGAGGAGGTAGGACCGAGAAGAAGAGATGCAGAAAGGAGAAAGCTTACTATTCAACTCGTGGCGCAGCCCCTGCAGCTGGCTCTTCCATGTTTCTTCATTGGATACATGCTTCTCCTCGAGCAAGCGGAGCCCCTCCAGCTGAGTAAAGAGCCCAGCATTGGCTTTTTTCAACACCTCGCACTCCTTCTCGAGGGCTTTCACCTTGGCATTGGCTGTTGTCTCGGCCTTTGCCTTCTCGGCGATGACTCTGTCTCTCTCGGCGCCAAGGTTGATAGCATCCTGGAGTGCCTTCTGCAGCTGGAGCTGTAGCTTCTCCATCTCGGTAGCGTGCTCACTCTGAAGAGCAGCAGATTGGCTTGCCAGTTGCATCTCCACTTCGGCAGGCTTGAGGCAATCTTGATGCTCCTCGGCAAATTTCTTATGATCTTCTGCGGAAAGCAAAAGCACGATCAGCGGAAAAGCAAAAGAAACAGACACAAGGGCGAACCGAGCAGACAGTGGTTTACCTTCAAGCTTCTTGATGGTAGCCTCGCCATTCTCAACAAAGGCACGGCAGTTCGCGTGCTCGTCAGCCAGGGCTTTCAGTTTCCCTGCGGAGTAGAAATGGTTAACGCAAAAAAGCAGAAGCGGGCGTAAACAAAAAACGCAAGAACCGCGTAGCTAGAAGCGTACCTTCAACTTCAGACAGCCTCATGGTGCTGTTCATTACTTCCTTGTCGGCTTCCTCGGCAGCTACCTTCTCCTTCTCAAGAGCAGCAATACGCCTCTTGGCAATGACATGATTCCAGAGTAGCTAACGGTGCAAGTTGGTCCGTTTCAGTACGCTATTCTGAGAAGCAAAAGAAACAGGAATCAGGCAAAGTAATTGAGATTCAACCCAAGAAGGCGGCTACTCGGGAGAGTATCCGCCTACTCGGCCAGAATCTCGGGGACTGGGTGATGGATAAGGAAAAGAGGGAGAGTAGAAAAGAAGTGAAAACGCAACTTGGAAAGGATGATTAGGAACTTACCGCGTAGGATTGCTCGAGGTCCTCGGCGTTCTTGCGGTGGACAAACATCTTGGCGGCAAGTGTAGCAGAGGTGGTCGAGACGGTCATGGGTTTGCAACCCAAGTCCACCTTGTTCCAATCCTGACGCATATCGATGTCGCCCAGATCGATGCCGTTCCAGTTGGGGTTGCCGAGAACTTTGCTGTCCCACTTGGCGTCGATGAAGCCGATCAGGTCGAGTACTTGATCGAGGCTCTGGGACGTGATCGCTTGGTCTTGAGCTCCACGAGAAGCAATGGAGATGGACCTGTCTTGGTTTGGGGCCGGGGGCCTGGCGTTCACTGCCACGGCTTTTCTCCCTTTCTGAAGAGCGAGACTCCGATCCTGGGGGGAAAGGCCGATCTGGTGCTGCTGGCTAACCTTCACCATGTAATCAGGGTAGCAGGGCTGATCAGCTACGGTAGCGGCGGCAGGAATCGCATTGGGATTGTGGATAACCAGCTGCCTGGACTGGCCAGCTGATGTCGGCGGCGGCTTGTCGGCAGCTCTCTTCTTTGCTGTCTCCTTCTGAGCAGTTGGCTTCTCGGAGATTGGCTTCTCGACTTTCTTCTTCTCGGTCTCCTTCTTCTCAGCCTTCTCCTTCTCAGCTCTCTCCTTCTCGGCTGCCTCCTTCTCGGAAGCATCTTGGGCACTCTTCCTAGTAACTGGCTTGGCTGAAGGGCCGGTTGCAGCTTTGGGTTGCGGCACCAGGGAGGAGTCTGGCTGAGCGCCACCTTGGTCAGTTGGTGGCGCCAGGGGCGCGCTGTCTGATGCGCCATCTGGCTGGGCGCTACTCTGTGCAGCGTCTGGTTGCACGTCGCTCAGAGGGTAACACCCAGTCGCGTCCTCTACCCGCTGTTCAGCAGCGAGATCTGGCTGTGAGGCATCCATCTCTTCTACCCGCGGTTGGGCCGCGGGGTCTTCTTGTCCAGCAGCCCCTGTTGCTGGCTGCTCCTCCCCTTCTTCCTGCCGCTCAAGGGCGGCGTCGTCGCGCATCTCCTGGTCTTGATCTTGGTTCTCCTTGGCGGTGCTAGCCGGAGGAGAAGGGGCTTGTCCTGGTGAGCGGCGTCCTGCGCATCTGGATCTGCGCGGGACTGTTGTTCAGCCTCGGCGTCTGGGGCATCGATGGTCCCTGTGTTGGTGGTGTCGGCCTCATCGCCCTCGAGGTCGACAACCTTGTCGACATCGATGGCAGCTTGCTTCTTGGCCTGGTCAGGCGCGAAAGCAGCATTCGCATCTAAGGGAGCTCTGATGAGGAAGGTAAAATCAGAAATTAGAGGAAGGCAGAGGAAGATTAAGAGAAACAGCGAAGTGCAAAATTGGGAAGTAACCGAGAAGAAACTTACGCTTTGGTGGAGGGAATCGTTCGTCTTGTTCTCTTCACGACCTTTTTGGTCGTCTTCTCGGATGGTTTCTTCTTCTTGGCGGGGGGCTCTAGGGCGTCGCTGCCGGTCCGCTTGCGGGTAGCAGGTGCAACAACTGATAGAGGATTGGCCTCAAGGGCTCTCTCGTCCTCATCCTCGTCATCATCCTCAACATCTGCGAAATCGAGAGGAAGAAAAACACTTCAGAAACAGCAGGCAAAGGGCTAGTGTTTCTTGCAGAGAGAAAGCATGAATTCAGTCACCTCCTAACTCGTCATCAGACCAATCACGGAGAGACGTTTCGGCATGCTGCTTCTCTGTCGAAGGGGAATGAGGAAGATTGATCTGATCCGCGGTCTCGAGGGAGGCCTGGTCGTCTTCTTCTCGGTCATCTGACCAATTGCCCTCGAAGCGTTCGCAGCTTTCAGCTTTCTGGCGGTCAAGAACCTGAAGAACAGGGAAGTGTCGCGAGTTAACCGAGTAGCACGAAGGCATTATACCCGAATAGGCGTGCAAACACAAAGCATACTAAGCCTAGGGAAATTTGCTGCATATCCTACTCGGAAAGGCGTGCAAGGATAAAGCATATTAAGCCTAAGAATCTCTTCTAAGTATTCTACCCGACAAGGCGTGCAAACATCAAGCATAGTAAGCCTAAACAGTTCTGATAAGTGCTCTACTCGGTGCGGAATGCAATTGCTAATCACAGTAGGAAGAGGGGAATATCTACTCGGATTGCATAAACTGGAAGCAGAGAAAGGGGAACATACCCGTGGAATAGGCTTCGTGCGGCTGAAGGGGGTAAACCCATACTCCCAATCGTCGCGGAGGCCCGTGGTCAGGATGGACCTCGCGTGCTCGGCGACGTCCGCGTTGCTGAGCTCGAACGTGGTCGTTCGAGTGCAATCGCGGGGGCCTCCCAGGTAGCACATTGGATGGGAGCGCTGCTGCAGAGGCAGCACTCGGTTCTTGATCCAGCAGGCGACGGGGTCATCGCTCCTGAGGCCCTCTCCGATTAGCGCAGCAAGGCGCTCCTCCATCTGCACGGCGTTGCGGTCGTTGGAGGGCTTCGTCTTCCAGTTCTGCCCAGACGGAGCTCGGTTGCTCCAGGCGGGCAGGTTGATGCGGTCCGTCACCGGTCCCCCCTTCGTGGCGGGGATGTTCTTCACGTAGAGGAAAGATTTCTGCCACATACGGACGGAATCCAAGCCCTTGATGCGAGGGTGGTTGGTTCCTGTCCGCTGCAGCATCATGGCGCTGCCGGTGTCGGTTACCCGACTGCCAGTGGCCGCGCCATCCTTCATCCCCTTGCTCTGCGGAGATGGAAGTACTTCAGCCATGTCTGTACCGTGGGGCGGACGCCGAGAAAGGCCTCGCACACCACGGTATGATAGGCGAGGAAGACGACCGCATTCGGAGGGAGGTGATGCATCTGGACACCGAAGTGATCCAGGAAGGAGCGGAGAAAATCAGACGCCGGCAGGCCGAATCCTCGCGCGAAGTGCGCGAGGAAGACGACATGCTCGCCCTCCCGCGGGGCCGGAACGAGTTCGCCGTCGGACGGCCGGCACTGAACACCAGGAGGAACCCTCCGGGTGTTCACGAGCCAGGAGCAGTCGTCGACAGTAACGTCAGAACCAGCCCAGCCGGCGCGAGCAGCCATGGCAGCGAGCGAGAAGGTGGTGGAAGATTGGGAAGGATTCGGTGGAGAATACGAGTCCGCGGCGGCGCAAAGAATTGCGCGGCGGCGGAGAGGTCGGCGGCGGAGAAGAGGCAGAAAGGCGAATGAGGAAAGTACGGAGGTGGGAGAAGAGGAAGTTACCGCTGGGGGTATTTATACCCTCGCCTCAGATAACCGTTACCATCGGGGTAGTGGGATCGATCGTGGCCATAACACTCGTGTGGTGGGGCCTGTGGCCGGATAGAAACGCACGCAAGCGCGGAACACGCGCGTAACGGCCACAGCTGATCCCACGACCAGATCGTGGCCTATTACTGCGCTTGATGGGACATGACGAGCCGGTGGGCCCGCTCCGTGAAAACTTGGCGCGTGGCACGTCGTGTCCTGGGCAACGAGACGTCGGGGTCGCTGATGCACGACACGTGTCCAGTTGCGGCACGGAAGGCTGGATTGTGCTCTGCGCTGCAGAGACTTGGCTTGAGTAATTCTCTAAGTCTTTTTACTCGGACGCAGAGAAGGAGACTAGCCCTATTCGGAAAAGAGAAGACCCAAGGTGCTCTCCAGAGTGCTACTCGGAGGTTTTACTCGGCATCCTGAAGTTCAAAGGTGTTATTACGAAGATTGGTTTTAAGCTGGCAGAGCCTAGTGAACAAGTTCGCGAGACTCTACCAGCTTCGGGGACTGCTGTCGGGGGGTTACCCCCGAGTAGGGTAAAGGAAAAGGGTAAAGGCCACTGTCAGAAGAGAAGTTTGGTCGAGTAGCCGCCTACCCGGTACTCGCTACCCGGTCGACTGCTACTCGGTCTCACTTCAAGATGACCAGAAGGAGATATCAATCAAGTTCTGTCCATTCGAGTAGAAGAGTTGGCCCGAGTAAAATTGGCGGGAACCTACTCGGGCCAGAAGTCAAAGGAGCCGTTCTGACACAGGATCCCGCGTATCCCGGGTCCGTACTTGGCACTCTTCGAACTACTGTTCATCTGGGACCGGCCTGCCTGACAGTGACAGCATGGAAGCAGGCGGTCGCAGGATAAGGGGGCCCCAGTCTGTGTTTGGCACAGTGATACCAGTCTGTCCCCTTGGTTTTGCCCAACGACTTTCCGGATGCAGCCAAGGTTGGGAACCAAAGCTGTCAGCTGGAACTCGGAAGAAGGACGATGTGCACACTATGTCGACACTTGTCCATGTTTGGACGTATCCGGCTGGGCACCATGTATATAAGGTGCCCCGCCGCCTCCTGCGTGAGGGATCGCATGCTGGAACACATTGTGACCTAATTCTTGACCTAGTTCATCACGTAGAGAGAAGAGTGGCTACTCGGTAGCAAGAACATTGTACTGTGGCTACTCGGTGAGACACCAGAATACATAGAGAAAGGCAGGAGTAGGGGTTTTACCTCCACACGAGGGCCCTGAACCTGGGTAGATCGTGTTGTTTGCAGTGTTCACTTCGTACCTCACGCGGCTACTCGTCGCGTGATCCCTCCCCGAGCACCTCCAGCGTCCTTCGTCCCCACATCTTTAGCCATCCTATGGCATCTGCCGTGACACCACCACGACAGTAGCATTAGTTGCTTTGGTGGGATTTGGGAGAGAAGGACTTGATCACTTTGCGTGTGCTTGCCATTGCATTAGGTGCATCGGTTTGAGTTCCCCACGGGATTCGTGAAAGAGAGGTTTGTGATCTTGTTACTCTTGGGTGCTTGGTCACCGGAGAGATTGTTCATCTTGGGTGTATTGAGCACCCTAGACGGTTAGTGCTTGGGGCTTCCACGTTGTTGCAAGAAGCTTCGTTGAGTCTCCAACTTACTTGTGGAGATAGCCTCAACCTCGTGTAAGGTTTGGTCACCGCCTTCAAGAAGACCTCATAGTGGAAACGAGAATCTCCCTCACCGGAGAAGCTCAAGGAGAGTAAGGTGTGCACATCCGTGCTATTGAGGAGCGCCTAGGTGGCTCCCCACCTCTCCAACGAAGATGTACTTACCTTGGGAAGGAACTTCGGTAATAACATCGTTGTCTCCTTGTGCTTTGGTTATTTCTATACTCTAGCCCGTTACTTATGCATTTACCTTTGTGATAGCCATCGTGTTTGAAGTCATCTTTCTTGCTTTCACATAGTTGTATATCTTTCTTAGCATAACTTGTTGGTGCACATAGGTAAACCTATCTTGTATAGGTTTTGTGCTTGATAAATTAAATGCTAGTATTATTCCGCATTTATTCAAGCCTAAACCGTAATTATTTTAAATCGCCTATTCAGCCCCCTCTATGCGGCATCCCTATACTTTCACCCGCCCCGTTCCTCCACGGCCTTCCCCGTACATGCCCACCCTTCCCATTCCCCCGTTCAACGCCGGCGTCCGCAGCTCTAGCGCCACGGAGTCCAATGACCCCCATCCCCACTCACCTCTCGGTCTACATGCCACCCGTGGATATGCAGGCCTTCGCCCACCTCGGATTTGCGTACGTCGACACCGAGAACACCTCCCCTAGCCCCATTGTTCAGGCGGCTCTCCTAGAGCAGGTCCCGGAGGGCATGGAGGCGCTACCGCTGTCGGGCCCTCACGGCTCCCACTTCGTCATCTTCCGCTCCGCGATGAGCCGAGGGTTCGCCGTTGATGGGAGCCCATTTGCGGTCGAGGAGCACTCGGTCTACTTCGAGAGGCACGAGGAGGCGCCGAATCGCCGCCGTTTCGTCCACGCCCGCTACACTGCTCTCTCGCTGGTCAGCTTCCCCTTCGAGCATTGGTGCCGCTCCAACATCCATGCATTGATCGGCAACATGGGCAACCCGACGGACGTGTCGAACCTCTGCATGTCGGGGCGGGTGTTCATCTCCGTGCTCGTCGTATGCAAATACGAAACGGCGTGCATGATCCCCGCCGAGCTCGACGTCAAGAACGAAGATGGTGTTGCCACCTTGGTCAAATTGCGCCGGGTCCGACAGTGGCCCATTGGTGGACCCGGTGGTGGTGGTGGCCCCGATGGGGTGGTGGTGGACTCGGTGGCGGTGGTCCAGGCGGTGGTGGCCCTCCCGGTGTAGGCCACCGCGATGGTTTAGGTCCCAGCGGCGGGGGAGGAGGTCCCGGAGGTTATGGAGGTGCCGGGCCTTCTAGCCACCCCCACTGTTTAGGCGACTCTCGAGCGAGTTTCCTTCGCTCCCGTACGTACTGCCTGCTGCGGACGCGTCCCCAGCGGCTGCGTTCTCGGAGGGGACGGTTGCCGACCCCGTGTTCCAGCTCGACGTCTGTCCCGTCGCCGCCTCCACTACGGTCGTCGCTGCCTTTTCGGCCGTCACCCCCGGCTGCGTGCCGCTCCCCACGGGCGTGCAGATCGCTGCGTGCCCGTCTACTTCCACCTGCTGCTCCAAGGTGATGGCGGAGAGGTGGGCTACTTCCGCGTCCCGCCCTCTCTTATGGCGTCCTCGCATCCCGGCCCGCGCGGGCTACCGCACATCAACCTTGACATCGGCTCCCTCGGGGTCATCTGCTCCATCAAACAGGTGCGGGGCGTCATGGCCTCCGTCCCGGTGGATGTCCTGACTCCTGCCGTCGTCTGCGCGGACCCTCTGGTGTTCATCCCTCCTGTGTGTGAAGTGAGCCCCGTCGCGTCCCAGGTTGCTGCTCTCGTGGAGGCCCCGGCTGTGGCGCCGCCGCGTCGCCAGAAGCGTGCGCCTGCTGGTGCCTTGGAGCCGCCCCGAGCCAGCACGCGCCTCCGCGAAAAGGCCGTCGCCAGGTTTGAGAGCGCGTTGGACCGCGCTGTTCGCATCCGTGCAACGAAGTCTGGTGCGGTGTCGTCCTCCTCCGCGGCTGCTCCCCCGCCCCTTGGCCGCGATGAGTTTCTCTCCATGGAGGTTGCGTGTCAGCTTCCCCCAGAAGACGTACGCCAGCTCGAGGATGCTCTCCGGGTGCTAACCGGTGCCCCATGAAGCGCTCTGTGCCATCGCCGGTGGCCCTGTATTGCATCGCGTTCGGCAGCCCCGCGCAGGCTTGCTGCCCTTCGTCTGTTCGTAGTCTCTCCGCTGTTAGGTGCCTCCATGCATGTGTGTGTCATGTGTTAGCTCCTAGCCTGGCTTGTGTTTACGCCTGCCGCTGTGTGTGCCGTAGCGTCTATATCTAGGGTGTCCCTTGTTGTACACCCCCTCTCGTGTGTGTGTGTGTGTGTGTGTGTGTGTGTGTGTGTGTGTGTGCGCTCTCAGGTGTCCTCTGGGTCTCCCATGTTGTTAACCCGCTTGAAGAAGCTGCTGGTCGGATCGTGGAACACTCGTGGGCTCAACAACCCCTCCAAGTGCACGGACGTCAGGATGAACCTGTCTGCTCAGCCCCTGCACATCGTCTGCTTGCAGGAGTCCAAGCTCGGGGACATCCCTCTCGCCAAGGCCGCGACCTTCCTTCCCCTGGCTTCTCCATGTTCTCTTCCGTCCCGTTCAAGGGCGCGTCGGGGGGATCGTCACCGCCTGGGATGCTCCCGTCGTCACCCACATCTCCGACCAGCGCTCGGGGTTCGCCCTCACATCCACCTTCGAACTCGCTTCGGACGGCCTGCGATTCGTTGTCTCCAACGTCTACGCCCCGTGCGTTCAAGCGCATCGTGCCCCGTTCTTCGACGAGCTGGGCTCAATCGCAACTCGCCTCTGCCACCCCATGGCTGGTTATAGGTGATTTCAACGTCGTCTGTTGCCCTGAGGACCGCAACAACGGCAACTTCAACTCGCGCTCTGCCGACGACCTGAACAACCTCATCGACGGTTTGGAGTTGCAGGACCTCCCGCTGCTGGACAGGTGCTTCACCTGGAGTAATGGTCGTGATGTCCCCACTCTCGTTTGCCTCGACCGGGCGCTCATCAACCCGTCGTGGGGCGAGCGCCTGTTCAATACGTCGTTGGTGTCCCTTCTACGAAACACCTTGGATCACGTGCCCCTCCTCGTCCGCTCCTCCTCGCGCGCACCAGTTACCAATGTTTTCAGGTTCGAACGCTCGTGGGCTCTCTCATCCGAGTTTTGGGCCTTAATCTCCGCTGTCTGGTGCTGTTCTCAAAATCGGCGTCGGGGGTGCGCCGCCTCGTGATGGTGCGTGTAGGGATACCCCAAGAGGAGGGTGTGATGAGCATAGCGGTAGGAAATTACCCTTAGTTAAGAACCAAGGTTATCAATCCAGTAGGAGGAAGAGGATCTTTGGAAGGTTGATGCCACTGACGGTGGTACTGGCGCTTCACCGGTGTTAGCAACAATGTGGAACCTGCACACACCAAAACCAAAATACTTTGTCCCAATGGTACAGTGAGGTTGTCAATCTCACCGGTCTTGCTAAAAACAAAGATTATACGTATCGTGTGGAAAATAATGAATGCTTGCAGTAAGTAAAGAAAGCAAGAAATTGTGGTGGTTTGTTTTAACAGTGTAGGAAGTGGTGTCTCTCCATAAAAGGTAGCATGCTGGGTGAACAAATTACAGCTGGTCAATTGACAAATAAAGGTTGCACCGTAGTGCACATTCCTGACATGATGACTACTATTATATTTAGTGCGAGCATTACAACAATATACATAGACCGTAATCCAACTGCATCTATGACTAATAATCCACCCTCAGGTCATCATCCAAACCCCCTTAGGTATTAAGTTGGAAGGAACAGATAACTGCATTAAACAAAGTGTGTAATGTAAGCAACCATTGTACGCGCGGCACTCTCACCGCTGTTTTCTCCCTAGTGGCAACAACACATCCCCCCTCACATTTCTGTCACTCGAGCAAGGCGAAAAGAAGGCATGAAACCACTATCGAGCATAAATACTCTCTCTTGGAGTCACTAGCAACTACTTGGCCAGAGCAACCACTAGCAACAGAAAGCATGCAAGATCACAAATAACATATGCAATAAAGACTATTATCAACTTGGCATAAGTTCAATATTCATCGGATCCCAGCAAACATAACACATAGAGTTACATAAGATCAATCTCGATCATGTTAGGAAGCTCTCGAGATCTAAACATGGAGGCATATGAGGAGAAGACAACCATCTAGCTACTTCTATGGACCCTTAGTCCAAGGTTGAACTACTCACGCATCACTCCGGAGGCAGGCATTATGATGTAGAGGCCTCCGGTGATGATTTCCTCTCCGGTAGGGTACCGGAGACAGCTTCAGAACCCCCTGATCTAGGGTTGACGACGACGGCGGCTGGGGAACTTTTCGGGGATATTTGATCAGGTGTCAAGGGTTTTCCTTCCGGGAGGAATAAATAGGCGGTAGAGCCCTGTGGGCCCCACACCACCGCCTGGCACGGGCCCCCTGATGCCCCTCTTCGGTCTTCTGGATGCTTCCGAGAAAAATAGGAACTTCGGGCTTTGTGGAGTCCAATTCCGAGAATATTTCCAGAACAACTTTTCTGAAACCAAAAACAACAGAAAACAGGGAACTGACACTTGGTATCTTGTTAATAGGTTAGTCCCGGAAAACATGTAAAAATGACATAAAGAAGGGAGAAAACATGTAGCAATTGGCATAATATTATCATAGAGCATCAGAAATTATAGATACGTTGGAGATGTATCAAGCATCCCCAAGCTTATTTCCTACTCGTCCTCGAGTAGGTAAACGATAAAACAATAATTTCTGAGGTGACATGCTACTAACATAATCCTGATCATAAAAATGTAAAGGCATATGCAAGCTGAGATCATAGAACTTCAAACATAAACATGATACATAGAACTTTAATAATAAAGCAAAGCAATCACTTTTCGTCATGAAGAGTATCTCAAATAAAGGATCATGAGTAATAATGCAAAGAAAGATAAACGTTTGTTTCAGGTATAGAGAAAGTATGGCAAAATGATATTTTGCTTGTCCTTAAGAGTGGGGCAAAACATAAATGCCAGGACACCTTCAAAGTTCTAGAGGAAGACTAGATCAAATAATTTTAGAAGAAATGATATCACATCATGAAGTAATTATTGATGTTTATGGGACAATGCATGTAGAATTAAGAAAGGCAAATATGCTCTCTCAACTGTGCATAAAGTTAGAAGATGGAGACTCAACATAAAAGTAAAAGAAAGGCCCTTCGCGGCGGGAAGGAGGGATCACTCATGTGCTAGAGATTTTTATTTTATTAAACAGAGGTATTAAAAGTTTGACACTCCTCCCATCCATATTTCACAAACCATGGCTAACCGAATCCTCGGGTGCCTGCCAACAATCACATACCATGGAGGAGTGTCTATATTTTGGGAGATGTATGCTAATGTCAACGAATGGTAAATAGCAAATACAGTACGTCACAAGCCAACTGGGTTCACAAGAGCGGCTCCCATGTGAAGGACACATCTGGGTAGAAGGTCATCCATGTTTCTCTTTTGTTTACACAATTATGCTTTGACTGATAAATCAGGGGCAAAAATGGTGAAGAGATTTTGTGTGTATTAATTTGGGGCTGGGAACCCCGCTGCCAGCTCTTCTATCGTTTGGATAAGCGGATGAAGCCACTAGTCCAGGGTGTGAAATCCAATCAACAAGTGAGATAAATATTCTCTATTGACGTCCTCATGAGCAAAAACAGGAACATAAAGAAGGGGTAATTTTGAAGGTTTTAAAGGTAACACATGAGAAATTTACTTGGAGTGGCAGTTAAATACCACATGTAGGTAGTTATGGTGGAAAAATGGGAAAACTTGGTTTAAGGGAGTTGGATGCATGAGTAGAGCTCATACTCAGCACAGGTGGATGCTAGCAAAAGACTGGGAGCGACAAATCAAGAGAGCATAAGAGCCATAATCATGCATAGCGACATAAGCATCATTAATTAAAGCATAAGCAGTATCATAGTTCAAAAACTAAGTGGTCATGGAGGCTATTCGTGACTAGTTCATAGTCATAAACATGGTGTGAGAATGCGCCAAGTCAACCAAATAAAACATTCGAAAGAGAATACCAAAAATTTATGCTTCCTTTTGACAAGAACAACTCATGAATCTTTCAATGACATATTAAACACTCTCAGCTATTTGAGGATATTCATGCTACTCAACATCACAAGGATTTAGAACTAAAATAACATTTAGCATGGCATGAAAAAGTTCTAGCAACAGTCTATACAAGCTTCTACTTGCACCATTATAAATTCTACTTTAAACAACAGTTTTTTCTCCCAACAAGCACCATACAAGATATGTTTTAACAAAAACTCTCTAAATTCTACAGAAAGCAAACATGAGAGTACTCACATAATACTACTAAAACTAACATCTCTAACAAGATATTCATGCAAAACATGAGCTAAATAAATGCAGCAGCCAGACAAAGATTAAGAATACAAAGTATTCCTATGAAAAAGCGGAGCGTGTCACTCTGCAATAAAAGAATGCTGGGGTACAACCAAGTTTATTGCAAAAGAAAAAAACAAACTGAAAGCAAAAAACAAAAACAAACTGAAAGCAAAAATCAAAGACGCTCCAGGTAAAGCACATAAGATGTGACCGAATACAAATATAGTTTCACGAGAAGTGACCTGATAATTTGTCGATGAAGAAGGGAATGCCTTGGGCATCCCCAAGCTTAGATGCTTGAGTCTTTTTGAAATTTTCTTGGATGTACCACCGGGGCATCCCCAAGCTTAGTCTCTTAACTCTTTTTGATCACATCATATCATCCTCTTATCTTCACCATTGAAAACTTCCTTCACGCCAAACTTCTCACAATCTTCATTAGCAACGTTAGTGCAATCGAAATAATAAATTCACATGGTTCAGTTTCAACACAATCCTAACACTCAAAAACACATTAGCTACTGTCACAACTTCTTTTAAAACTCTTTTTCTTAAAAGAACACCAAAAGAAAGCGATTAAGATGCAAACACAATTGTTAGCAGGTAAAGATGATTTTTTTTGAAAATCTTCTGTTGCTCAAATCAAAAAGTGGTAAACTAAGAAAAGTTGCGTATATACCCTAGGATTACGCACAAACAACTCAGGTCATTTTGAATTTTCTGTGATTTTACCCCATGGTGTGGGGCCCCTGATGCCTCTCTTCGACTCCTCTTCGGTCTTGTGGATGCTTCTGGGGAAAAATAGGCACTTCGGGCTTTGTGGGGTCCAATTCCGAGAATATTTCCAGAACAACTTTTCTGAAACAAAAAACAGCAAAAAACAGGGAACTGGCACTTGGCATATTGTTAATAGGTTAGTCCCGGAAAACATGTAAAAATGACATAAAGAAGGGAGAAAACATGTAGCAATTGGCATAATATTATCATCGAGCATCAGAAATTATAGATACGTTGGAGACGTATCACCTCGCGCCTGACTCATCCCTTAAATGGGCCCGGGCTGCTTCGAAGAAATGGGCCCGTTCGCGGAAGCGGCCCGCGGAGATAATCGAGAACTGTCGTAGTCTCATCAGCGCCATGGACGCCGCGGAAGAACTCCGCTCCCTCCTCTCGCCGGAACACCTCCTCCGGGACTTGGTCCGTGCCCACCTCTCAAGCGAGTACAAGAAGTTGAGCCTATATTGGAGACATTGTTTAACCTATCGCCTTTGTCGTCTTGGGAAGGAAAACACGAGGTTCTTCCACGCCTGTGCCTCTACATGCTTGCGCGACTACCAGATCAAGGTGCTTCGCGAGGGTGATCAGGTTTTCGTCAACCACTCGGACAAAGCTGAAGTCCTTCACCGCTTCTATCCGGCCTGCTCGGTACCACACAGACCCCGGTATGGGACTTCGACCCCCGCCGTGTACTCGCAGAAGTGCCTGGCCTGGGCGCCGTTGAAGCTCCCTTCTCCGAGTCTGAGGCCAAGCAAGCCCTGTGGGAGATGCGATTGGACAGCAGCTTGGCGCCTGACGGCTTCGGCCCAGCGTTCTACAGGTTCTTTTTGCCCCTGGTGTGCGATGACGTGATGGCCTTCCTTTCCCACTTCCATGCCGGCTCCGCGCCTCTGGACGGCGTCAACCGTGCCTATACGCCTTGCTGCCGAAGAACTTGGATGTGGTCACCGCAGACGGTTTCAGACCCATCTCGCTCCAGAACTGTGTCATGAAGCTGGTCGCGTGCATCCTTACTACCAGGTTGCAGCCCTTCGTCGAGCGATTGGTGGCATTCAAGCAGTCTGGTTTCGTCAAAGGGAGGGTCCTCTCTGACAACTTCTTATACGACATCGACATTGTTCATAGTTGTCGTGTCCGGGGTGTCCCTGCGGTCGTGCTAAAGCTAGATTTTCGTAAAGCTTTCGACTCGGTCAACTAGGCGACTCTGGGCAAGATTCTTGTTTCTCGTTGTTTCGGCCCTGTGTTCCGAGGGCGGATCTCCACTATACTCTCCTCCGGGAAGACAGCCGTCCAGCTCAATGGGGTACCGGGGCGCTGGATCAACTGCAAAAGCGGGCTCCGCCAGGGTGACCCTCTGTCCCCCTACCTCTATGTCATCGTCGCTGAATTGCTGCAGGCCCTGCTGACTGCGGATTCCGGTGCTGATCGTCTACGGCACCCCCTAGTGGACGACCTCCCCATTCCTTTCATCCAGTACGCTGATGACACGCTTCTCGTGCTCCGTGCGGTCCCCACCTAGGTTTTGAAGTTGTGTGCCATCCTAGACTCCTTCTCGAGTGCCACAGGATTGCACATCAACTTCCCTAAAAGCACGTTTGTGCCGGTGCGCATGCCCGCGGCCCTCGCCCTGTAGCTCGCCCAGATGCTCGGATGCCCCGTATCGACCTTCCCCCAGACCTACCGCGGCCTCCCTTTATTTGAGCTGAAACTCCCCGCCTCTGCGTTGGAGTTCCTTGCGCCAAAATTCGCGAGGAGGATACCTGGTTGGCGCACCTCGTTGATCCCCGTTGGGGGGAGACTAACGCTTACTACTGCGGTGCTCTCCGCGATCCCAACCCTAGCCATGTCGGTGCTCCCCCTCCCACAAGGTGTCATCGCCAAGATGGACAGGTCGCGCAGGGCTATGCTTTCGAAGGCGGTCGCCGCGTTCTCTGAGGGTGATTGCCGGGTTGCCTGGGAGTATGTCTGCAGGTTGAAGTGTGAGGGGGCTCGGAGTGGTTGATCTCGAGGTCCAAAACACCTGCTTGCTTTTAAAGAATCTCCACGGGCTCTTCTCGGGGAGGGACACTCCCTCGATACGTTGGGTTCGCAGGAGCTACCTGTGCCCACAGCCGCAGCCGTCCACACCGTCTTGAAGGCAGTTCGCGGGCCTGATCCCTCTGTATCGCTCCATTACACGGGTGGTGTTGGGTCATCTACTAAGTTTTAAGGCTATCAAAATAACAAGGGTAAAAGAGATGGCTACACACTACTAGGATAATAGCATAGCATAATATCACTTAGTAAAATTTCCTATCATGCATACTACTGAGAACTCTAATGATGCATATAGAAAATAATGGGTAGTGAATGGTGTGTTACTTGCCTTGTTGAAAGTTGGTGAAGAAATAACACTCTTCACAAAAGATCGTTGCTCTCCGTACAATCTATACATTGAAAACACAATAACAAATAAACAAGCATCCTAGCAAACAAACATACAAGTGTAGAAAACATATAGATCAACTAACATATCAAAAGGGGTTTAACCAAGTTACAAGGTCAAGGTTTGATTTTGAAAAGATTTATTCTCAAATGGTTCAATACATTCTAAGGAGTTTCCAAGGTTTTACTTGAGATGGACTAGGTTGAGTTTGATGTGATCAAACTTTATTGAAACCATATTTATCTAAGAAGTTCCAAGAGTTCACCAAGGTGATCTAACTATCTCCACTATTGTAACACATAACAATGTGTAACACTTAGTCATATTCATCAAGACATTTGAGTGCTCTAAGTTAGTCTTTCCATTTTGGGTTAAGGTAGGTCTAGGTTCAAATAAATTCATAAAAATATAGAAGACAAGATAATGTCTTGGGATTTTCCATTTGGATCAAGGGTTGGACAAAAACAACTTTCTAAATCTTCAACTTGTATGGATTTGCTCCAAGTATTCACATGCTTGTCTTCTTGAAGATCATCTTGATGCTTCTGTTGTAGTCTTGTTCCTTGGATGGATTCTTCTCTTGGTACTGATAAACTCTTCATGGATTTCACTTCACTAATTGGTTTGGGTATGGGATGGGCACAAACATCACTAAGTCAAAAATAAAGAAAACAGGAAAAAAAGATAGAAAGAGAGAGGGAGATGTTTTCTTCTGGATTTCTTCACAGTTGTACTTCCTTGAGTTTCTACTAGTTTTGGAGTCTTTTCTTCAAAATTTCTTCATTGATATTCCTTGTAGATCTTCATGTTGCCACCAAGTTGAAAGTGAAGAGCCTTCTATTGCTTGAGTCTTGTTTTCCATTTGCTAACTTGATGAATTCTTTAAGCAAGAATCGGGGTTTGGAGGAGTAGATAGAAAACTATGGTACTAGTGTTTGAGGTTCACTACTTGGTCTCTTATATGGTTTACATACTAGGGACTTGGTCTTGGATTCAAAATGGCCACAACAAACAATGGTACAAAGAATAGAAACAAAATCTAAGGCATGATCAACTAGTGGTTCACTAAGTTGGACTTTTGGTCCAACTTACAAGGAAATGGTTCAAGGTTTTCCAAAAGGTTTAGGTACTGATATCTCTGGTTCAAGGTTACCAAAAGGAGAAATTTTGCTTAAGGGAACATATTCTAATTATTTATAGAATTAATTCTATGCCAACAATACTTAAATATACTACTTAACTCTAATTTCTAAACTAACTTGTTCAAAAATTATTTTTTAACAGAGGATATGAAAGTACACATTCTAAGGTTTCCAAATATATTTTACTTGCAATTTTTGGATTTGTAGAATTTTGAGTTATGCCAAAATTCATCAGCAAGCATATTTAAATTTGAACCCATCTAAGTTTGCCAAATTTGAATTTGAACAGTGCTAAAAGATTCTACAATTCCAGGGGATTTCAAAAACTCCAAGTTCGCTAAACTTGGGCTTATGGTTAAAAAGATATGATGTTTCTAAGTTCTAGGGACTATTCTGCAAATTTACAATTCTATTTTTATTCGGAATTAAATCCAGAGATAGGCTGGGCTGAAAATGGCTATTTGCCACGCGGTGCGACGGATAAGAGGTGGGCTTGGGCCGGCTGTGCGCTGCGCTGGGCGACAGATAAGGTCATAACGCGCAAGCTGACGCGGCGCTCTCTGATTGACCCGTACCGCTTCGAGGGGGATCTAATCACGGGCGTTCCTGATAGATCCGACGGCTAAGGGAGAGAGAGGAAATCACTGCTGTGAATCCCGCCGGAATTTGTCGCCGGCAATGGCGAGGACGGCGGCGCTCGCTCGGGCTCGGACTGCAGTGCTTCTCCGGTGGTGTTCGAGCTCGATGGAGACCACTGTGAGATGCAACGCTACACGGTGGAGGTGATGATGACCACGGGGAGGCTCCTGGGGCTCTGCAACCACGGCGGCGAGGTGGTCCCGAGGCGGCCGTGCTCCGACGATCTCGTCCTCGTTGCTACACTGCACGAAATGGTACGACACGGGAATGAAAAACACGCGCAAGGACACGGGAAAGAAAGAGAACCATAGAGGGGCGGCGGAGACTCATTCAGGCGGCCGAAAACGGCAAAACACGGCGGCGGATCCCGCGGACTCCGGCGAGCAATTTCTCCCGAATAGAGGCATGAAACGAGGGGGAAAGGGAGGGAAAATGGAGAGGGGAGAGGGGGCTTTAAGGGGGTGGAAACGGGGCATCAATTGCTGCCTTCATTTGCGAGTAATCGCGAGTTTTTAGTTGGAGTAGAAACGGAAGAAACAACAATGGCTGTGGCTTGATGACGATGACGTCATCATGACATCGTCATTTTTTTTCATGTTTTTAATATCTTTAGTTTTAAAAATCCAATTAACCTCAAATTAATTTCTAAAAATTTGTAAAAATAATATCTTTCTGTTTAGAACATTTTTATAAACTTTTGAATACCTTTCACTTTTGATATTTTGAAAATATAAATAATTACTAATTGTACTTAATGTATATTTTTAAATTAGAAAAATAATAAAATGAGGTTTTGATTAAATAAAATTTCAGAGACAATAAACATGTCAAATACTATTTTTGAAAGTCGTTTTACCTCACTTTTAAATTTTATAAATTTAAGATTTCAGTGATTTACTAATAGTAACTTAATGCCTTTTAAAAAAATAGAATATGAAATAAATACAAAAGTGGCTTAATAAAATTTTAGAATAAAACCTCAAGTCATAATATTGTTTTCAAATCCCTCTTTTATGTTATTTTCAAAGCAATGTATTTTATATTCACTCATTTATGTTTAATAACTTGGAATAACAATTAAAAGGTATTATTAAAATATTTTATTCTCATCAAGTATTTTTGAGGCTTAGGACTTTATTAAGGGTTATAAATCTTTGATTGTTGTTGCCATAAAATAATTAAAAGGTAATATTTGAATTGAAAATATTTTATGTAATAAAGTTTGCTAAAGATAAAATGGTTTTCTTTATCTAATGAAAATTCATTTTGAGAGGGTTTTAGGGTTTATAGAATAGAGATATTAATTGAATTGGTAAATTCAATTTCATTGCATTATGTATTGTTTCCTTTTGTTTCTTGCTTCTCATTTGGTGCTTGGTGACTTGCATAACATGAAAACAAAAAGTTTCAAATTTTTGTGGTTTTTGCATTTTCCAAAAATTAGGGATGTTACAAAGAATCATGAATTGTTCTTGTCATATTGAAGCATAATTTCTGGTGTTCTCCTTTGAATGTTTTATTTGGTTGAATTTGAAGGTAATATGCCCGAGGGGCAATAATAAAGTGGTCATTATCTTATTACTTGTTTATGATAAATGTTTATTTCTCATGCTAGAATTGTATTAATCGGAAACGTTGATACATGTGTGTTTAATAAACAAACAATGGTTCCTCGTAAAGCCTCTCTTTTAACTAGCTCGTTGATTAACTGATGATCAAGGTTTCCTGATCATGAACATTGGATGTTGTTAATAACGGGGTCATGTCATTACAAAAATGTTGTGATGAACATAAACCCAAACTAGGTATAACAATACGATCAAGTCATTTAGTTTATGTTGTTACGTCTTACATACGAAGTAACCTTATTCCTTGGACCATGAGATCATGTCAATCACTAATACTGGAAGGGTGCTTTGATGTCATCAAACGTCACGTCGTAACAGGGTTACTATATAGGTGCCGTTGGGTATTCAGAAAGTGTTAGTTGAGGCTCATGGATCAAGAGTGGAATTTGTCCATCCAAATGACGGAGAAATATACTCTAGGCCCTCTCGGTGATATCACATCGACACCGCTTGCAAGCACGTGACTAGGTCACAAGGATGTCATATCACGGAACGAGTAAAAGAGTACTTGTTGGTAACGAGATCAAACTAGTTGTGGTTGATACCAATGATCGGATCTCGGACAAGTAAAATATCGCGACACAAAGGGAATAGTTACGACGTTGATGGTTCACACGATCACGAGAGTCATCGTTGAATATATAGGAGTCATCACGGATCTCTAGATCCCGCTGTTGATTATTGATCGGAGAGGTGTCTCGATCATGTCTATGTTATTCACAAACTGTAGGGTGACCCACTTAAGGTTCGATGAAGAATTTGAGAGGATACAGAATATCGAAGAATGTTTTGGACACCACCGAAATTGTTTCGGGGAAAATTGAAATAGTTCAAGGGTTTTTTTGTCGAATGGTTGTTAATGGAATGAACAAATGATTCGAGGTGTTATATGCAAATGTTTGTTAATAGAATTAACAAATGCTGAAATAAAGAAATAAAAATGTTTTATTTATAACCTTTGGATTTTCCAAGTGGGAAATTATGGGAGCATGAGTGGGTGTGAGTGGAGTGTCCACTCACATGAAGAGGGAAGAGGTGGGGGCACCACCATGGGATGGCCACATACCCCTTGGGCTGCCTCCCCCTCCCCTATAAAAGGAGGGTGACAGCTCTCCCTCCTCTACACACTTGCCCACCTCCCTTTCTCTCCACCCTCTGCTCCATTCCATGGTCTCCGGCTTGGCGAAGCCCTGACCGTGGGATTCTTCACCACCACCACGCCGTTGTTGGCACGCGTAGAGATAAACGAAAACTTTTTCCTACGCGATACTACCAAGATCTAGCCGAGGTAGAAGGCCACGAGTATTACCACTAGACGCGCAGGTGCGGATTATCGATGTAGCGCGTCGGGTCGGGGCAGTGCAGTCCCACGATCCGGTCCGGCCGATCCAATCCCTCGAACGTCGAAGTGCTGAACGTACAGAACCTCTGCCGGTATCCACACGTACGAGGAGGAGCTCCGACGGCGGACTGCTAGGTCCGGTGCGGCGGCTGGACTGAGTGGGGCTAGGGTTCCCAACGCATGGGAGAGTGGACTAACGTGCCCACTGGGCAACCTGCGCCCCTCTTTATATAGCGTATGGTAATGGGCTGCACAACACTTGTGGCCCATTCCCTCTGTGAGTCCGACTCACTAACTCAGTCCATTTCCGGTTCGGGTCCAACCCAACCAATATTTGCTCCCGCTCTTAAGTGTGTGACCCTGCAGGCTCATGGCGACTTGGACACGATTAGAGTCCGACTCTCAATCGATCAATCGGTAGCGGCTCCTAGCAGAACGTGCCGACTCCCAAGTTCCATTGAGTCATGACGACATACCTTTCAATGTGATATTCATCTTAGTCCTTTTTGCCTCACGATATACCTTGTCGAGCTATAGGCGATTTATCGTCATCCCTTAAATAGCTCAACTCTCTTCTCGATCCGTGATATGTGATTCATCTGACTAACTCTTAGTCAACCGACACAGTTAACACTTAACTGAGTCGCGCATGGCCATGCTTCCTGAATCATATCACTCGAGAGGGCCCAGAGAATATCTCTCCAATCGGGGCAAAATCCCATCTTGATTATCCACATCACGCAGCTTGCTTCTCATTCGACCCGAACTCTGCCTTTATAGTTGCCTTGTCACAGAACAACGTTTGACAGAACCTAAGTCGGTGATCCACAACTCGGATTGTGCGACAACCTCAGGTCTAAGGATTACATTGATTGAGACTACAAATGACGACTTGATCGTTGCATCTCAATGTGGGTCAGTCCGACTTGCTAAACTCTTTAGCCAAGTCCGTGAACGTTGGAATGGCATCACCATGCCCATGACAAGTGGAACCGTGTCATCAGCCAACACTCACATTAGTCAAGGATGTGTGTCCAGCACAACCTTAACGACCAAGGACAATTAGTATGAACAACGTGAATATATAGTTCCACAATCGAATCACATATTCAATGACATATATCAGATGTTCAAAACAAGGACAACTTAATAACTTTATGAATACAGTGGGAATTACATCATACATGATTGCCTCTAGGGCATATTCCCAACAGCCGTCGTGCTGCTGGAGTTCCGGGGGATCCTTTACTTCCGCTACCCCGCTGGATCGAGGGAACGGAGGTCTTCATCGAGCCGTACGTGTGACCGATCACGGAGGCACCGCCGGATTGCGGTGCACATCTTCTCGCTCTCAGGATCGGTGTGAGTACGACTACGCCAACAATGAGATCTGATCTCGTAATGCTTACAGTCTTCAATGGTATGTTTTCTTAAGACTCTCTTTCTCCCTGTTGCACTTCATCTCCTAGATTAGATCTTGGTCCTTTGGGTATCTCTCGCATAGGAAATTTTTTGTTTTCTTTGCAATGTACCCTTCAGTGGTATCAGAGCCGGATCTATGCGTAGAACACATAGGTGTATGTGGGCGTTGATGATCATGTTTTTGCCTACTTAAGTATATTATGATCTTAGTGGCATAGTAGGATGAAGCTGCCCTAGAAAAACTTTACATGTACTTTGTACGCGAGACCTGTCTCACCTGTGGCTGAGGGGGTGTTCGTTTCTCCTACTATAGTTAAGATCTAATCTACGAAGGGTTGCTAAGAATATGTTTTATCAACGTTGTGGCTCATGTTCGTAGGTATCAATGGTTCTATCCTCGTAAGCCGAAGCCACGTAAAATATGGAAAAATAAATTAGAGGCGTCTAACTTGTTTTTGCAGGGCATGTGATGTGATATGGTCAATGTTACAAATTTGATGTATGAGATGATATCTTTTGTAAATTATTGACATGCCGGCAGGAACCATATAGTTGTATTATTATTTATGGCATGTGTGTTTTATATCATATCCATGTGATATGTTGTAATTTTGATGGACAATCAAGATGGAGGTGCCATGGACCTTGGTGCCACGCCGGTGGAATGATGGAGATCATACCATGATGCACAAGATGGAGACCAAGTGCAAGAAGGACCATATCATATCATATTATCCATGCATGTGAGTCAATCCTTTTATGCATCTTATTTTGCTTAGATCGCGACGGTAGCATTATAATATGATCCCTCTCACTTAATATCAAGATAATAATGTGTTCTTCCTTAGTATGCACCGTTAAGAAAGTTCGTCGTTTCGAGACACCACATGATGATCGGGTGTGACAGACTCAACATTCGCATACAACGGGTGCTGACGAGCCTATCATGTACAAACATAGCCTCGGAACACACGCAATACTACGGTTCTACTTGGCGATCCTAGCATGTACAGAAATGGCCTCAGAACACGTAACCGAAAGGTAAAGCGTGAGTCATATGGATGTTATGATGAACATATCGTTGTTCGCCTTTGCAGCTACATCATCTCACGTTATGATCGGTTTTGGTGTAGTGAATTTGGTTTGTGTAATCACTAAAAACGACTAGAGGGATGTTGTTTTTGAGTAGTAGTTCATGTAGTAATTTTGAATTAACTTGAACTTATTTTATCATGAACAACCAATCAAAGTGAATTTGCACAAATTGTAGTATTCATTGGCATCCACAAACCACCTTACACTTAGACTGTTAATTGAGATATAACTGTTATGATCTAGTAAAACCATTTAGATTGGTACCGTATTAGTGCAATTTAAAATTGGGTCCTATTGTAGATTTTTGGTATTTCCTACCTAGCTCCATATGGTTAATGATTGATTGATCCAGAGAGCAAATAATTCCTATTTAGAATCCAGAGTCATGATTGCTTCCATATTACTTTATCTTCAAAAGAATGTTTTGTTGATCAAGGTGATTTAGGAACTGAAAAGAATTGTTTTCAGAAACAATCAAGTTAAAGATATATATTGATATATAGAAACTTATTTGTGGCAACATGACTGAGTATAATTTAGCGTGACAATGTATGCTTATTTTATTTGAATATATGCAATCATTGAAGATGATATGCGTTTGAATCTTCCAAAAGTTGGGCGCTAAAAATTATCCTCTAAATTCCTTCCTTCGAGCTATAGTAGCTTAATCACAAAATTCTTATGATGGGATGGATTAAAAGTATGGGTAAAATAGTTTACCTTGCTCGAGGATTGCTAAGAGTGGAATCTGGAAGAATGCTATTAATATGGTGATATTAGTAGAACAATCAAACTCAAAGTATGACTCAATGGGTGATAGTATGTGACTAACACGCCAAGGAAAATGTGCTAGTGTGACTAGCATTGTTTGATGTTGAATGATTCTTCTGTAAAGAAAATTGAATATTGAAAATAGAATTACAAGATGATATATGGCAGAAAAGAAGATAACTGGAAAAGTCCAGATCAGGTGTATATGCTTGATATACAAGTTATAGATGTATTACTAGTTAACAAAGTATTTTTGGGTATTTTGATACCAGATTAATTGGTATGAGTTGTCATACAAAACAACACAATGCAAGAAATACAAGGGCCTAGAAGGAACTAGTAGTAGATGTGGAATCGATCATGACAAGAACAGTGATAAAAGTGTTATTGTGTTCATTGTCGTATCGAACCAAACATTTAAGATTTATTTTAAGAACTTAATAAGTTGTTATTTTGTTCTGGTCTTTTGTGAGAACAAATGAGATTGTTCAAACTATGACCATATTCCATAATTTATGGATGAGTTAATATAAATCGTGTTGGTAAAGTATACATCTATAAGACTAAATGCTAAATGTTGCGAGACGTGAAAGATTTTCACTTAAATTGTGACACCACCATTTTAGTTCATATCGGAAAGGAAAACATGAAGAAACTCCATGTTAATGGACTTCCGGAGTCATTTTATTTTAAATAAATTGACGCTTGTGAGACCTCTTCCAAAAGATGACTAGAATTCCGTTCATAGGCCAAAGTAAAATGGACAACTAATTTAGTGGAGATTATAAATATTGATGTATATAGTCCAATATGTGTAGTCATGAGTGGTGGATTAATTTTTCCTTCATAAAATTATGTCGATGATTTAAGTAGATATATGAGTATATATATTTAAAGAGAACGAAGTTTGACATTTTTTTGAATTGGTTCAAATTTTGTTAGTATGAAGTAAAAATCATTTTAACAAGATAATAAAGTATTTATGATTGGATCATAATGTATGGACCCCTCAACCACTGTTCAAGGACCTCCGATATGCATACATTCACGATCCCAGATCACACCAGTCGTGAACAACATATCAAGTTGGTACACAGATACAACATCCATTACACGTTTACAACAAGACTTACACAAGGAACATGGTCACATGACCAAGTCTAACACAACTGCCACGCAGGGCAAACACACAACAGACACAGCGGAAGACAAAAACACACACAACATAGTAGAGCTCAAGTCACGCCTTAACGTACAGGCTGCTGACCGGAAGACGATCCTAGTTCGCAAGTCCATCAGCATAGTACTCCTCCTCGTAGATCTCCTTCTGAGGCTCCTCCTCGAAGTCTGGCAAGTAGATACCAGGGACGAAACCAATATGAGCACATTTGAATGTACTCAGCAAGACACTCATCATGTAGCTTACCAAAATGCAAGTATGCTTATATGGTGGAATAGGTAGGCTATACATAGGTTTCACTATCCATGATATATGGAAATATATCATAGTTGGTTTTTAAAATCTCTGTATCTTTGTTGAAGAAGATACTTCAAAAGAAAATAATATAGTTTTCTTTCTCTTGTAGATATCACATGTAGAAGAGGTTTGGTAAAAACTTTCTTAAAAGAAAGTTTTCTCTTTGCAAAACTTCTTGTAAAACAACTCCTGGCTTTTCATCATCGGTACCTCCACGGTACAAGGTTCCTTCTTTCATTACATCATAAGTTCCAACTCCTTTTCAAACTCCTTTTTAAAAACATTGACACAATGCTAGCTACATGGCCATTCAACTGTCCATATCCGAGGAAGCGGCTATTCCGAATAGTTTGACTCTGCAGAGGTGTACACATTCCACCAGATTCAGTACATCCGCCGTGAACAACCACGCACTGTAACAACAGTATGTAAACATCAGATAACCAATCCTAACCATCCACTATGTTCAAGCTAGAATATGGCTATCTGTTCAGTTGGGTTTGATCCCCGGCACCTGGCCGACCCGGCCATGACAGGAGATTCATGGTTTCTCCCCGGCACCTGTCTAACCCCTCCATGTCAGGACCCAACTGTCGCATCCGGAGGGAAACTTAATCCCACACTTTATGTGTCACACGTTTCATAACTTGGCGACATTCGGTTCGAGTCAGTCCATCCCCTTATAGCAAATTGAGATAGAACACACACTAACAAAAACAAACTTCAAGTTAAGCCCCGTGCCCATATTGGGGTAGAGTGGCAGTACGATAAAGGTTGTCTGGCGAAGACTAGGTTATGTGTCATTTTTGTAAAACACATTTTTCCCAAAAATGACCACTTCAACATTCCTCCGGTGGATAAGGCTTTGCCTTTCCACCGGGTTTTCCATAAGAGCCTTTGATTTGCACAAACATATTTTTAAGGTGTCCACTTAGTGACTTATACTTTTGGTGGTAATAAATACCATATGGTGGCTATGGGCTTGGTAACACCAAGTATCAACTACTGGCATAGTAATATCTTATCTTTACCTAATAATAAAGGCATTAAGGTTTCTTGCGGATTTTTCTTCCAACATAAAATTACCATTTTGCCCTCCCACCATCACATGATACGGTCAAAATATAGTCGTACTGTTTCGTTTATTCTTTTCTCTCTTCAAAAATCGAACGACGCGCCTGTATCCTCTTCTCGACATCGCCCCACCTAAGCACATGGATGCCGCTCCAGGCCACGAGTGTACAGCCGCCCTACCATCCCACCACCGCCGGCCTTGGTGGCTGGCCCTGGCCGAGGTAGACGGGTTGGTGGCGCATAGAGGTGGTGGTGGCTTGCCCTAGCCGGGGTAGATGGGTTGGTGGCGCGTAGAGGTGGTCAGGAATTAGGAGCTCCAATCTGGTGTCACATGGCGGGATTTGGTTGTCTCTTGGCCGGATCTGGTCCGTCTCCGGTCGGTGACTTCGTCCTCCAAGCCTCCTGGAGACTCCCCTTTCTCCTTCACCACACCCTATCCGCACTCAGATACGGTCGCACACCAGCATGCTCTGTCGAGGACCACCGGCCGTGGTGAGCTCCGCCAGGCGCAAGGTCCGAGTCATCTTCATACAAACGGAGACGCCTCCTCCTGGTCTGCTCCGGTCGCCCACCAGGAAATCAGAGGAAACAATCGAAGCCCCGGTCGCTGCATCTCGACAACCACACGTCGCCCCTTTTTCCCCATAACAATCCGCGGGCTGGGCGGCTCCCCTTCTACATCTCGATCCATGGGCCATGTGTACCATCATCTCGAGCTCTCGACCACTACTCGTCGCCACAAGGCACGGGTAGGCCCTGCTGTGTGCGTGTTTGTCCAGACCGGACGAGGAGAGATCGCAAAGGGAAAGGCCGAAAGGGCGCTCAGAGGGGAGAGGTGCTTCGATCTCCAAATGGAGTGTTGTCGTTGTGCATGTGCGTCCGTGTCCTTGTCCCTGATGTGTTTTTCTTAGAGATCGATCGATGCTTGCCTAGGAAGCGCGGATACGGCAAAAATGTCACGTATCCGTATCGGATACGCTCGGATACAGGGATACAGCCGGATACGCGAAGGATACTTATTCCGTACATATCTGACTATTTTCCATTTGCATAAAAAGAAATATTTTGAATACGTTGAGATACACCCAGGATATGTTTGGGAGACACATGCAATAAAGTACATTGAAGATTATACATACCAAACTGATCCTAGATACCAAATAGAAACATAACTGTACATTATATAACACCCCGGCTAAAATTTATACATTGCTATCCAATGAAATGTGGATTATATAACGTTCTGGTACTTTCTCATGGTCATTCTCATACAAAACATCAGAAATTTTTACATGTTTTTAATTATATTATATATATGAAATCGTATCCCCGTATCCATGTTTTTTAAAAATTGTCGTATCGCCGTATCGCGGTATCCGTATCCGTATCCGTATCGCCGTATCCGGGCATCCTAGATGCTTGCAATCCTCGCGTGTGGACTTGCTGTTGCGTATGAATTGCAAGATGTATGGGTGCGTAGCTGCTGGATGTAGTATTTTTTTGTGCTTGGGAATTACTGGATGTATGGATATGCGTGTCTGCTGGATGTGATAGATGAGTTTCAGAGAAATTGAGAGGAAGTGAGAGAGAGGAGGTGATTCTTTTAGATAAATTCAGAGGAAGTGTGTGCGATGTTGTTTCCTATTGCGCTAACTAAACTTTCTAACACTGTATTTGATCAGCATGGATGAATTTAACTATTGATTAGTTATTACTGATGTT
This sequence comes from Alopecurus myosuroides, assembly GCA_028641055.1. NCBI lineage: Eukaryota > Viridiplantae > Streptophyta > Magnoliopsida > Poales > Poaceae > Alopecurus > Alopecurus myosuroides. Next base: position 594,813,236 of record CM054057.1, on the reverse strand, counting down.
GTGTTGCATAAAATTAATCGAAAAGACTTTGCGGCTTGCTAAGTTTCACGGGCTGATTTGGAGAACAAAGGTTCCGGTCAAATGTCAGATTATTGCTTACCTAGCGATCCAAGGGCGATGCCTTACTGCTGATCAGCTGCAAAAAAGGAAGCATTCCCCACAACCCACCTGTGCTCTATGCCATATCCATCAGGAAACCACGATGCACCTGCTAATTGGTGACTGCTCCTTCTCTAGGCTACATATCTGGGACGGCGAATGGAGCGGCAGCCATCATGACGCAGATGCCCATCGTGTCTGCTGAGCGAGCGGTGGTTTGGCTGGCCTACTCAGATCGCTGCTGACGTACTCTCTGCTTTCCAATCAGGTTACATGAGCACTCAGATCGCTGCTACTTGATGGCACCAGCAGCTGTATACCAGGATTAAATTTCTGTATGGTAGCGGCTAAACGTGCACCCATGTTATAATTGCAAGCAGTCTAAGTGTTGTTTTACGGTGATCCAAATTCATATGAAGATAAAGGAAAGTTCGGCCTTCGCTACGCGGAGGCCCGTCGCCGGAGGCTTAGCCCCGCGGTACGGTACGAGTCGATACCGAGTTGGAGTTGGATACACAGTTACCGACCTAGTTAGGTCAGGACCGCCTTTATATACCTCTTGTAAGCCGCCGCACGGGATAAGCCACACATTGTAAATCCCGGCGCGATTGTAACCTACCCCGAAATAGTGAAGTATTGCTGGCTGGCGCCCGTGGTTTTTTCTCTTCCTCATTGGAAGGGTTTTCCACGTTAAAATCTCGTGTCCCCGTTGGTTTGATCTTGTTTAATTTCATCGTTGTTTTGCTATTGCTTGTAACACTAAGTAATTCTTTGTTTTGTTTGTACCCTTATAAATTGATATAACTTGTAAGAAGTTGACGTAATCACGATCCAGCATTGGGTGCTAAAATATTTAGTATCATTAATTGGTGTAGCTTAATATGCACAACCCGAGCTCTGTTTCTACTCCTTCCGTTCCAAAATAGATGACTTCGATTTCTCCATACATGCATGTATGTAGACATGTTTTAGTGTCTACATACATGTATGGAAAAGTGAAAGTCATCTATTTTGGAACGGAGGGAGTATTTTTTAGGGCAAAAAAGACAATGTGTATGTTTAAGTTGCCACCTCCACATCACTTCATCCCCCCCCCCCTCTGTCGTGATCCTGTCTGACCCAAGTTACTGCATATTTTTCACCTAAAATAAGTGGATAGCAGCGAACCAAATAATGCTCGATAGAACACATTGAGCCTAAATAAAATTTAACCATTGCAATCCAACTTAGAAAATTAAGATACAGTTACATGTTTTTTAATCCAAAACAACATCGTCTGGGTAGATTTGGCCCGATACATTTCAACAACTGAAAATATTTTACTTTTACTATGTTACCTTGATAAAATCCAGTAGCCGATGATTGAATTTTCTAGGTAATTAGATGATTTATATCAAGATGAATATATGAACATCCACTATTTCCAATATGATGATTACTCTTCAGGAAACAACTCTCACATGTCAGTGTGTGCCCCAATGACATGGTGCCATAGACGGGTGACCGCCGGCACACCCTCGTGATTGCAACGGCTCAGAGATGTATACATGGAGGACATTACAACTAAAAGGTATTATACACCAGATCACCACTAAATAATGAAAACAAATCAAATCATACACTACATATTAAATAAAATAGATAAAATACAAAACACGCAAACAGTAAGATGAAAAATGACACCCATTATTAAGATGAAAAATCAGGGAGGACCGAAAAAAGGAAACGGCAATATGGGCGAGAAGTCATGGTAAAATAGAGAATACAAAGTGTAACATTTTTTTCTCCCGTTGCAACGCACGGGCATGTTTGCTAGTATAATATTAATAGTAGTAGTCACTCAAAAATAGTTTTTGTTAATCAAAGTTTTTTAAAACTTTCAGAAGTAAAACATGCATGATAGATAATGATAAGTGTAATAACAGCAAGCATCAGGATGGCTTGCCTTAAAAATTCTTAGTGTCCCTGGCCTTCAAGTAGTTTGAACTTGACGCACAGCTCCACAACTCCTTCTTCTTCTTCGTTTTCTAACGACGTAAAAGGAATAAGAGACACACACTCAAAACCAAACTAAGGCAATCAAAGGTACAAACAACACATACAACAAGCAAACATATACTAGCGCAATAACTCAAAAGTTATCGAGGAAACTATCTCACAAACTCTCATGGTACAAAACTATCGTCGGAAAAACATAGGGTTGACAAACCATTTCCCACAACTTTAAATATCATATAGGGAGTGGGTGTACCACTCTCATACCAAGATATTTAAGAAGCTAAAAATATAGCTCGTGGTCACAAGGGTGAGACTACTAAAGTACTAACAATCATTCAAAGCAATATCCATGGCAGTGGTTATTAACAACAACACATGCAATCATCTCCAAACCAATTTACCACTAATCTAATGCATAGATAACAAGGTAACTAAACACAATCATAACATAAGTACAATACTCATGCTAAGGTAAACACTCAGACAATTCCAAACAACAAGCAAGCATACAACAGATGAATAAGCTAGTTACTGACTATGCTTAAGTCTACCTCCAAAGCTAAGGAATCCATAAATCATGAAAATAACCAAACAAACCAGTAGCTCAACCAATGGTGACAAGTCCTAAGATACACCATACTCAAAGAGATAACAAAACTAGAAAACTGCATAATGACAGGAGTGCACTAATGGCATATTAGGATGAAAATTCTACACAAGCATGCTATAAGAAATAATTGTATTCTACAACTAATAATATCTAGAAAACTCAAGAGCCAGGTCATAATAACAGAAGAAGAAGAAGAAAACAAGCTAAAAATGCTAGGATAAACATACTACCCTATATAGAAAAACAACAATACCAGAGCAACTCAAAATATCTAGTGGTGACACTAATGCATTACTAGAGGAGCAAACAGTACTACAAGGATGCATAGTACTAACAAGCGATGTAATTACCTAATAATAGCACATACATCTTACGCATGCTAGTAAGTAAATACACTAAAATAATTCTATGAAAACAATTATAAGCAAGAATCAACCTAGCCTAGCAAAACATGCTTTTCTAATCAACCAAATAACAAGAAATCAAGGTACAAGCTAGACAACCAGTAGCCATGCACTCTATGCAAGCTCAAACAAACACTTTCAAAAATACAAACACTCATAGAATCCTATACACACATAAATTACCAATACTAGGAAAATATTTCTATTTGCAAACAACACTCCATTTACTCAAACAATAGACAAGCACTTCTTTAAATGATATTCCCAAGGGAACATACTACCCAGAAATGCACCACAATTAAACATACTAGGGTTCACAAAGAAATACTAAACACCTTACTTAGACAAGTAAAATAACCATTTATTTTCCTTGGTGGGAAATACCAAACACACATATAATAATATATGTAACAAGAAACAAGTATATTGTAGGGAATGTGTATTCCTAACCAAAATGCAATGGGACCAGTGGGTTATGGCCCACTAATATCAAGTAATTAAGAGGTAACAAGGCCTCTGGTCACACTTGACAAAATTAATCTAACAAAGAAATCATCACACAACTAGTATTTTAGTGAAACAATAAACATTTGTTACACAGGCATTTCTATAAAATAAAGTGTAAGCTAACAGAGATACTACTATCGCAATAACAGTACCAAAATGGTACTGGATCGAACATATCATCATTAAAAACCTAGGTAAACAAAATAATAAATCTAGCTCACACAAATCTATTCAATCAAATAGACTAGAAAACAATACTAGACAACTCCCATTTCTATTTGTTTTCCAACCATGCACACACTTCCTAATGTAGTTGTACTACAAGAAAACAATCTAATAACAAGTAGAAACACATCTATACATGCTAGAAAACAAGTTTTCTAACAAACAAATATTTAATCACAAACAAATACATAAGATCTAGTAGAAATAGAAAAGCTGTTGTATCTAAAAATGCTCCCAAAAATAATCTACAGATCTAAAAATTAATCCAAGCTAGGATTAAATAGATCTACTCATCAAAAACTCATCCAATTGGATTTACTTCAAAAATCATTTTTAAACTCTTCCTAAAAATCATAGAAATACCTACTGGCCTGTTACAAAAATGGATGGCATTTTCATTTGGCAACTCACCTCGATGTGAGGCCAAGTTCAATGGATAGATCTACCCACTAGATACTCAAAACATTTTGGTTTGCAAGTTTTGGATACAGATCCAAAAAGTTATGCACAAAAAGTTTAAACAGACACTCTCTAGCAAAACATTTACCATTGCAAAAATAAAGTAGCTACCAAGGATCTACCACCTGGAGATGGTTAAGAAAAAGTATATCCACTGCCACAAAAATTAGTAGAATTTAATTTTCTCGAAACCTATTTTTAACAAGCCCAAAGTAACTAGCTAGTTCCTGTTAGTTTATAAAAAGGAAAAACAAAACAGAGGGCGGGCTGGGTTTCTCCACCGCACGGCCCAGCTAGCAACCGAAGCGGCCCAGCGCGGGTGCGCGCGCGAGTGCGGGCGGGAAAACGTCCGTTCAACGGGAGCCGTTGATCTTCCGATCAACGCTACCGGCGTTTTCTTCTACCTCTCTCCCTGTCTCTCTCCTACCCGAACGACGGGAGAAACGGCGGCCGTGGTGCTCAATGTGGGGGCTGCAGCAAGGGGCGGCGTGGGTCAGGGTCTTTGCAGGGTCGTAGGGTAGTCGAGGGGCGCTGGAGATGGCGTCGGTGGTGGATCCTCGCGGTGGCGCGAGACAGAGCACCCGCGGCGGCGACCTCGATGGAGGCGGCGCTCCTGCACGCAAGGGAACAAGGAGGAGGGTCAGGGTGAGTCAGTGTGCTACAGGGAGCCCATCGGTGGGGGTAACGAGAGGTGGGAGGGGTTTTAACTGGGTGCACCACCTCGAGCCTGAGCACGGTGGCCGGCGGCGAGTTCGTGCTCTTGGAGGCTGCAGGAGGCTAGGGGCTCGTTTACTTTGCTTCGAGGCGAGAGTGGAGATGTGTGGGAGCACAGTGGCGCGAGGGACACACTCGTGAGGGATTTAACTTGCATCATTTTGGTCATGGACACGGGGTGCTCTCGGGTGGGTGTCAGGGAGTGGCATGGAGGCGTCCTGGGGCATGTCTACGATGGTGCAAGGTGTGGGAGCATGTCAGGGGGCAAGGTAGGGTTGGCGGAAAGCCCAAAGTGGCTTTTGGGGGCTAGAGGAGCCACAAGATGGCCACAATGGTCAAAGCATGTGTGCCCATGCCATGCGACCTCAGCTCTGTCCCCGCTCTTTCTCTCACTCGAAAACTCCCTCTCTAAGTCTTTTAGAAGCAAGCCCAAGAATCCAAGGTGAAGTCCAAACTATGGTCAACACAAAGGAGAAGGTGTCATTTCAAGTTTTGAGCAAAAACCAATCAAAACATCTGCTAAACTTTGTAATAGCCACTATTTTTGAAAAATTCAGAAAGTTCAGTTAAAGCTTAGCAATTTTTTCTAAGTGTTGGAAGACAGAAGAAATGAGCAAAAAGTTCAGAATATTTTCAGATACCAAATGAATTCCAAATTTTGTTTTCCAAGTTGAAGTTTGGTAAGCATGTTTTAAACTATCAGAAACATCTTTTGAAAACAAATTTGGAATAGTGGAAGGCTATGAAAACATATTGGGAAAAAGGGTACTTTCTGTTTTTCTCTATTTTTCTAAAAATGTATTTTTCTATCTTTTTTTCTTCCACAAAAACAACAAGCAAAAGATTTTTTTTCTTATTCCAAAATCCAATCCAAGCTTATCGATTTGTAGTCCATATATCAAGGAACAAATGCAAGTCAAGAAAACATAAAATGGAATATACACCAAGATAGAAGAAAACTTGGCTATATTTTCAGGGAATAGTTTTTATAAAAAACTTAGAAAAAAACTTCCATAATTCATTTTGAAATTTTGTTTTCTTGGATCCAATAAGTTTAAAAGTTTATAAAAATATGCTATCAAGAATGATCCAAGTCTTGGAATAAAAATCACTCAAGTAACATCAGGGAAAATTATAAAGTGTTTTCAGGAAAATTTGGTACTGGTTTTCAAATGGAACAAAACTTGCATTGCATATATGATTATGATCATATACACCATGTTGGTTCAAGCAAACATGTTTTTGTTGGCCCACATTTTTGTCTCCATGAACCACAGTACAAGAATCCAAAAACTGGGGTGTGACACATAAAGGATAAAGATTGAGTTACAAGTTTAGCAAAACATCTGACGAGTTGCATAATTATTCTAAAACTTATATTTCTCGAATACCCCACATTAGTTTGTAGTATTCAAGAGACAAAATAAAACCATGTTGGACATGGCAAGATAATTAAAATTGTCACTGTAATTTTGTAGTTTTGCCATTAGAGACAATCGTTTTTTACATTGAAAAGAGCGCCGTCGTGATCCGTTGAAATTGACACCATATAAGATATGGTTTGGGTAATGACCCGAATTGTCTTTTTCTTAAGTTTTGGTATGCATAGCATGAGTAAAATGTTTACAACAAAATAGGATAAATATATGTTTATAAGGTTATCCTAAAGAATACATTGGGTATTTCTCCTATCACCAAACAAGAGACAAATGTTGTTTGTCAGAAAGGGTTGATTTCTCGAGAAAGTAGTTCTTGCGAAACAAGTGAGTGGGAGTACAGTACAAACTCAAAGAGATTAGAGAATCTTTACCATGTCAAGAGTAGCGCAACACTGGAAGTTGTTCTGGAGTTTCCTATTTCGACAAAGTAGAAGACACTACATGTGTTGTAGATACTTCGAATGAGTTTGCGAACTGAACCACAAAAGTTCTAAAACTTTGTGCTTAGACCAACTTGTGGTTTAAGAGTAAAGTGTTGTTTTAACAACAAAGGACCTAGAACTTATAAAGGAAGCAAAGGATGGGCGCTGACTTCGTAAAATTGGCTATGAGTCATTATATCCGTGATAGTATTCATGTATGAATATCAAGTATGATACTTGGTAGTCTTTTCGAAAGGCATGATGCCTAACGATAGAAAACGGGTCTATATAGGGACAAAGACATGGATTTTTACATCCTTTGAAAGTTGTTCTTGTCGAAAACATGTTTTCGACGAAGTTCAAAGAGTTGACTACTACAAGATTTTGATCTTCTGTAACATCCCAAGTATGAAAAACAATCTTTAGAATGTTTTCTTTTTGTTAAATTATGTTTTGCATCATGTCATCATAAGTTTTGCATTTGTTTTCCATTTGTTTTCCTTTGTTTTCATTTGTTTTCCCTTGTTTTTCAATTTGAATTTCAAACCAAATTTCAAAATCTTTGTTTCATACTTGGTTCTGTTACAATGTTTCAAATAAAACTTGCAATCAAACCAATCATTTGTTTCTAATAAACTTGAAATTAAAAACTATTAACTTGTTTCTTTCAGTTATTCAATTAATACCAAAATTCAATCAAACCCATTTGAATTTACAAACATCAACCAAAATTCAAAATTTTGGAAACAAACACTTGCACAGCTGGGCTTTTGAATTAATCAACCTATAATTTTTTTTCCAAAATCTTAAAACCCCAAGAGCCCTTCTAATTCTCTCCTTTCTTTCCTTTTCTTTTTCTGCAAAAAAAAAGAACAGAAACAGAAACAGGAAAAAAAAAAGACAGAGAGAGAAGGGGGCAGGCCAGCCCAGCCCACCAGCCCACGGCCTGCTACCCCTTCACCCCTTACCTCTGTACGGCGCGCATCAGTGCTGTCCACGTCGAGCAGCAGAGGCACGGAACGGACAGCAGCACCTCCCCCTCCTCCTTATAATCTCGGCCACGAGCTCCTCCCTCTGCCCTAGTCCTTCCTCCTCCTTCCTCTCTCACGCCGCCGCCGTCGACATGGACGGGATAAGCACGGGAACGAGCTCACTCCTCCCTCCTCTTCTTCTCCCACCTCTGAACCCCACCTCCACCGCACCGCAGAGCGACAGCTGCCGGCGATCGCCGTCGACATGGACGGGATAAGCACGGGAACGAGCTCCCCGTACCTCCCTCTTCCTCCTCGACACCGCCCCTGAGTCCGAGAGGGCCGGGAACGACGCCGCCGTCCACCTCGCTGTCGCCGTCGTCCACCACCTCCATCACCGAGCACGATCACCTTCTGCCTCTCCCCGGTGAGCATCGCTCCCTCCTCTCCCCCCTCTGCTTCCTCGTGTCAACCACGCGCACGCCCACAGCACCCTAGCACACACGCACGAGCAGCAGCAGCAGTGCAGCAGCCGCCGTCGGCGATCTGAGCCTCGCCGTGGTTCAGTTAACTGAAGAAAATTCAGTTTCGTCAGTCTAAGACTGAAACTGAACCTTATACCCCCGCGCGCTCCTATACTGTCAAGACACAGCAGCTCACCCCAGTGGCAACGCACTGCGCGCTCGCACACGAGGTTGCGGGTTCGAGTCCCCCCCTCGCGGATTAAATCCAACCTTTTTCAACGAGCGCTGACAGGTGGGGCCCCCTGTCAGCGACCGCACACGCCACATGAGCGCCACGTTGGCCAGGCCCCCCTTGTCAGTGGCCTATGCTGGGCCACTGCGAGGTGCTTTTCGTTCTGGCCCTTTTCCTTTTAATTTCAGTCCCTGTTATTTACAGTTTAGTCCCTGAATTTCAAATACAAATAACTTTTGTATTTCAACTCCAAATAATATAAATAAAATATGTTTTCTGTACCAAATTTAATTCTCTACATGTTTAAACCAATTGTTTACTGTTTTGAACATTTCAAATGTTTTAAAAATTCAAATTCAAACAACTCATTACAAATTTGGTTAAATTCATAACTAATTCAAATTTAATTCAAATGGCACATATAAAATATGTTTTCCATGCAAAATTAAACCACCTTTCCAAATATAAACTTTGTTTCCTGTTTTGAATAATTAAAATTGGTTAAATAATTTAAACCTTGTTTAAATCATTTAAAATTGCTAAATTCATAACTTGGTCAAATTAAATTCTTTTTGAACATATAAAATATGTTTTCAAACCAGAAAAGTATAAACTTTCCAAATATGAATCTTATTTCATTTTTTGAACAAATAATAATTCAAATAATTTCATACTTGAATTAAATTCATTTAAATCTTGTTTAAACTTGTTTAATTCATAATTAATTCATTTTAATTCCTTTTTCAACAAATGAAACATGTATTCCACCTAAATTTTTGTGTTCTTTCCAAATATGCATTTTGTTATCTATTTTGAACATTTAAAATTGGTGAAAACAACAAATGCTTGTGTAACTCCTTTAAGAAGCCAAAATTTCATAACTTGATAAATAAAATTTCAAACTTGGTAAACACTTTTTTAAAATTGAATCTATTGTTGTTTTCTTTTTGTTTTTCCTCATACATGCATCATTCTAATCAACTTTCACATGATGGTTAGTTGTAGATCATTTAATTCAACCTTAATTCATGGGCTTTCCATATGCAATCCAAATTGCATATAGTCCCATTTAATTATGTTACCATGTCAACTAGCTTACCTTTGATGCATCAATTAAATTGCCATGCATCATCCCATGATTGTGCATTATGCCATGTTATTGATTGTTTGTCTCTCTGCGTTGTTTGTTTGCTTCTTCCCGAATAGACGACGACGCTGAGACAGACGAGGTTTACGACACTACTTCTGAGGAGTTAGCCCAGTACCAGGCTACTGAGTTTGCAGGCAAGTATTCACTCACATGAACCATTGTGTCCTTTCCACACTGGATATCGATATTTTCCGTTGTCTATTCTGCTAGCCTTAAGATTCGTTGCTTGTGTTCCGATCCTATCACATGTTATCCTGTAACCCTGATATAGCCTCACCTCCACACCTATAACCCCATTGATTGTTGCATGTGTCTTACTAGCATGCTTAGGGTTGTTTATGCTCGAGTCTTATTGACACAATGACTTGAACCATCATTAATCCAACTGTGTGAGTTATCCTTGGATTGCTTCTTTGGATAAGGGGCGAGGTCCAGGATGGGTTTGTTTGAGGTTAGTTATAGTTGGTTCCGATACGCTATCTTATCCCCTTCTTTTAGCCGGATGTTGTAGCGTGTCTCTGTAGTTGGTTGGGCAGCCCGCTGCCGCACTTTTGTATCACCTATCTTCCGTTGAACCCAAAACATCTGTACTCGGTGTTGCCGGGTACACTTTGGTATCTTGTGAGTCTTGCTTGCCAGTACTGACCCCTTTGGGGCTGTGGTTTCCGCAGACTACGTTTCCGAGGATCCCCATGGTGGCTACTACGTGGAGTATGAAGAGGCTGCTGACGAGTAGATAGCGGACCCGGGCAGGATCCGAGACATCGTGGATGGGCTCCGTCTTTTCGTTTCCGGCCTCTTAGGCCTATTTGGATCTTGTCTGTACTCAGACACTTTGGATGCTTCCGCTGTGATGTAATGATGACTTGTTGGGACATGTGTCCTCTGGATGATTGTATTTGCTATTTCTGCTCTAGTGAGAGCTATTTGCAACTTATTTCTATTTCTTTGTGTCTTAGAGATTTGTTGTGATATCACTTGTTCAAATGCCGTTGACGTACCATGTGTGTATGCTTATGAAGTACGTCAATGGAAGTAGTCGGATTTCTATGGGATGGTTTACGCAGACGATGGATAGTAGAGAATGGTTGTCACACGTTTACGTGTTGGCCTGCTCATATTGAGATGCGGGTGCCGGTATGCCCCGTAAGCCATTTATCTACTGTTTAGCGGGCTGTGAGTATCCTCTAGAAGTCCGGGTGCGACATCTTCCGTAGTGATGCTTTAGTCTTTGTGGATAGTTCTAGCAAAAGTTACATATTATGATATGGCAGTTTAATAACAAAAACCAACTTTTATCTCAAGGAAGTTTGATCAAGGATGTGTACTTGACATAGTCTGAGAGTTTTGTAAAATTCAAAAGGTTGCTGGAAAGATATGCACACTTCAATGGTTGAAGTGAGCATAACGAAGTTGGAATCTTTACTTTAATGAAGTTATCAAAAAGGTTTGATTCCATCATGAACGGGAAAGATTCTTGTCGAATTACAAGAAATTAAGTGGGAGCGCTAAGACATATTTCCAATGCTTTATGTAGATGACATATGGTTGATTGGAAAATATGTATTTGAAATTAACACGGTTAAGATTTTCATATCGATGATAGGCTTAGAAGATATTGGTCATCGATATCTATAAGAGATTGATTGAAGCGCCTGATATGGTTAAGCCAAATTACATAGATGAAATATTGAAGTAAGTCAATATCAAAATGACAAGAAGGAGTTCTTGCCACATGGAAAGGAATTGAGCAATATTCACATGATGAGAATCATTGAAATTGAGATTTCTAAGTCATGTGTTCCATGCTGTGTACACAACCAGATGAATCATGTGCTATAAAATGTTATAGCAAGATAATTCATATTATGATTAGACAACAGTGGAGAGATCCTTATGCCATTTTCTAGAAATGCTAAAGGATATGTTTTCCTGTATGGTAATGACAAAATATTCGTTGTAATATGTTACACTAATAGTCTTGTCATCTATTCAAATAATTTTATCTCAATTAAAATATGTGATGAAGGGTAGCACAATAGGCTGGAAGGAAGTTCCATGCTAGATTTGAATGAGTTTCAAAATTAAAGTATTGTGATGGATACTACAACAAAGGCTAAGTATATCGTTGTGTTGACGACAAATAATAGGAGTATTTTGTGTCAAGGAGTTCTTTATTGAACTTGGTGAATTTCCAAGAATGTTGACACTATGGAGCTACATATTCACAATGTTAGTAAAATTGGTTTAAGCTAAGGAATTAAGGTCTCACAGTTTGACCAAATATATACAAAGCCATCTCATTAGAGAATGAGTGATGCGTGTAGACGCAAAGAACATGTAGGGTCCGCCCTTCGAACCACTGTTCAAGGACACCCCCGATATGCATACATTCACGATCCCAGGAAATTTAGTCGTGAACAACATATCAAGCTGGTACACAGATACAATATCCATTACACGGTTGCACAAACACTTACAAGGACACATGGTCACATGACCAAGACTACACGGTTGTCACGCAGGACTCACAACACACACAGCGGAAGACTAGACACACACAAAACGCGGTAGAGCCCAAGTCACGCCTTAACCTACAGGCTGCTGACCCGGAGACGATCCTAGTTCGCAAAGCCATCAGCTCCGTACTCCTCTTCGTAGATCTTCTTCTGAGACTCCTTCGCAAAATCTGGCAAGTTGATACCAGAGACGAAGCCAATATGAGTACATTTGAATGTACTCCGCAAGACATCCATCATGTAACTTACCAAATGCAAGTATGCTTATATGGTGTAATAGGTAGGCTATAAATAGGGTTCACTATCAATGGTGTTCATATAGGATGACACCACAGTTGCAGTCAGGTTAATCTGTATCTTCGTTGAAGAAGATACTTCAGAAGAAAATAATATAGTTTTTCTTTCTCTTGTAGATATGACATGTACAAGAGGTTTTGTAAAACTTTGTTAAAAGAAAATTTTCTCTTTGCAAAACTTCTTGGAATCAGTTTCCAGATGTTTGCTTAGAGAAGAAAGATTTTCTTTGCAAAACTTTTTGTAAAACAACTTCTGGCTTTTCATCATCGGTACCTCCACGGTACAAGATTTCTTCCTTTCCGAACTTCCCGAGTTCAACACTTTTTTGAGAACATTGACACAATGCTAGCTACATGGCCATTCAACTTTCCATATCCGAGGACGCGGCTTCTTCTAAAAAGTTGTGCTCTGCAGAGGTGTACACATCCACCAGATACAGTACACCTGCCGTGAACAACCACAGACTGTAACAACAGTATGTAGAACATCAGATAACTGATCCTAACCTTCCACTATGTTCAAGCTAGAATGTGTCTATCTCTTCAGTTGAGTATAATCTCCCCGGCTCCCTGCCTAGACATGATACTTAACCGTCGCAACCGGGGGGTAACTTAATCCCTCACTTTGTATGCCCCGTATCTTCCACCTAGCGACAATCGGTTCGAGGGCTCGACGACCCTTATAGCAACTGAGATAGAACACACACTAACAAGAACAAACTTCCAGCTAAGCCCCGTGCCCATGTTGGGGTAGGGTGGCAGTACGGTAAAGGTTGTCCGGCGAAGACTAGATTACGTGTCATTTTTGAAAACACGTTTTTCCCAAAAATGACCACTTCCACATTCCTCCAGAAAATAAGGATCCGCCTTTTCTCCGGGTTTTCCATAAAGCCTTTGTTTTGTAAAAACACAATTTTAAGGTGTCCACTTAGGGACTAATATATGTGATGGTAATAAATACCATATGGTGGCTATGGGCTTGGTAACACCAAGTATTAACTAATGGCATAGAATATATATAATAGTAGTAGTATTCACTCAAAAATACTTTTTGGAAATCAAAGTTTTTGTAAAACTTTTCAGAAGTAAAACATGCATGATAGATAATGATAAGTGTATTATAACAGCAAGCATCAGGATGGCTTGCCTTAAATCTCTTAATGTCCCTGGCCTTGAAGTAACTTGAACTTGACGCACAGCTCCACAACTGCTTCTTCTTCTTCTTCGTTTTCTAGCGTCGTAAAAGAATACAAGACACACACTCAGGTCTAAAAGGGAAAAAAAAACTAAGCTAAACCAGACATACAGAAACAAATGTTCACTCACGAGTTCTCTCAAAACGATATCGCGAAAACTATCTCACATAACTCTCACGGTCCAAAACTATCGCCCGACACTATGTATGGCTTAGAAAACATATCCCACATCTTACATACCATATATGGAGTGGTGTACCACTCTCATAATAAGATATCTAAGAAGCTAAAAATATAGCTTGTGGGTGCAAAAGGTTAGGTTGCTAAGGTAAAACAAACAGACAGGACAATACCCATGGCAGTGGGTATTAGAAACACACAAGAAATTGTAACTTAATAAGTTTATGATTAATTTGGATGTTTAGTTCACAAGATACTCCTAAGCACCACAACAACACTAGAACAACAAATAACACAAGTATGACACTCATGCTAAGGTACACACTCAGACAATTTCCAAACAACAGATAAACACACCACAGATGAATAGACTATTTATCCACTACATTAATGTTTACTTGAAGTTATGGAATCCATCAATCATGAAAATTTAGCAAACAACCAGTAGCTAATAACCAATGAATCATGTCATAAAAATAATCTAAAACAAAATCTTCACTCAAGATAATACTCCTATTAAACAGGCATAAAAACAGGACTGCACTAATATCATACTAGTATGGAAAATCTACACAAGCATGCTATAAGAGATAATTATTAATCTACAACAATAGCACATGCAACTAAATAATTCATGGCACCATAACATAAGTAATAACTTCCTAAATATGATATAATAAACTCATACACTCATAAAATAAAAGATGACAATACTAGAGCAAAAATCACCATTTTCCAGTGGTGACACTAGTTCAACACTATAGAAGCAAACAAGGCTACCATGATGCTTAAATCTAAACAAGCAAGCAATGATCATAAATGTACCTAATAACAGTACACAAAACTTACACATGCTATTAAGCACAAACACGAAAATAATTCCATGAAACAACTATTAAGCATGCATAAATCAAGCCTAGCAATTTCTGTGTTTCCTAATTAATTACTAGCAAGCAAGGTATAACTTACACAATCAGTAGATATGCACTAAATGAAAAGTTATCTAAACCTTCTCAAAAATCCAAACACTCAATTTAAAATTACTTAATAACAATCTATCAATCACAAGGAATTTATTTCATTTGCAAATAATTTAATTTAGCACTCAATAGTGAATCATTTCTTAACATGATACTCCTAAGGAATATTATGCTAACAAATGGATCACATATAACATACTAGTATCCTATGATAAGAAATAAACTTCTCACTTGCATAAGTGAAAACAAACAAATATATTTTCCATGGTGGAAGATAGCAATCAATCATATAATTAAAACATGTTAATTTCTCACATGTGCATGATTGGGAATTTTCATCCTCAACCAAGATGAAATGGGACCAGTGGGTTATGTTTCCACTAATACCAAGGAAAAATAGGTACTAAGCCTCTGGTTACTCATGACAAACACTAGTATGCAAGATAAATAAAACAAGGCTATTTATTCTAGTGAAAACAATACTAGTGCATAAGAATAACAAAACCTACACATGCTTTGCTACAAAAGAACATGCAAGCTAACAGAGGCATTAACTTCAAAATAACAGTACCAAAATGGTACTGGACTCAAAGTAATCAGAGCACACAATTTATTAAAGCAATCACACAAAGATCTAGCTCACACATGAACTCCAAATAATAAAACGAGAAGGTAACAAATGCTATTTCATTTCTACTTGAGTTTCCAATCATGCACACACTTTCTAAGGTAGATGTACTGTAAGAAAAAAACTTGATAACAAGTACTAACAACTCCATACATGCTAGGATGCAAGATTAAATCAACCAAACATTTCATTTCAAACAAAAACAAAAAAAAGAAAACAAAACAGAAAAGCTGCTGTTTCTAGATCTGTCCACAAAAATAAATCTAAGGCTTCAAAAATTAATCTAAGCTAGGAAAACATAGATATAGCTAATACCAAACTCATCCAATTGGATTTACTCCAAAAATCATTTTTAAACTCATTCTAAAAATCATAGAAGAGCTTACTGGTCTTTTAGTAAACTGGATGGCATTTCCAGTTTATAACTCACCTTTATGTGAGGTTAGGTGCATTGGATATACCTTTTCAATACCTATCCAGATCATTTTAGTTTGTTCCATTTGGTTACATATTTTGAAAGTTATGGTCAAAACATTCACATAGACAGTCTGTGGCAAAACAGTTCTTGTGTCCAAAATAATGCTCCAAAAATGGATCTGCAAATTTTGTATGGTTTAGATTTTATATCTTAGGGTCCATGAATTTTTCCAGATTTTATTCCACAAGTTTTGCATTTTTCATAAGCCCAAAGCACTCATACCAGTTTCTGTCAAAATATTAAAAGGAAAAAGAATAAGGGGGCGTGGGCTGGTTTCACTGCGGCGCGGCCCAGCTAGCGGACGGCATGGCCTAGCAGCGCTGCGCGGGCGCAAGCAGGCGCGGGAACGGGGTCGGTTCAAATGCAACCGTGGATCGCCGATCCAACGGCGCGGGGACTTTCTCCTACCTTTCGCCTCTCTCTCTCTCTCTGTTCCCGACGGCCGGCGGCGGGAAACGGATCGGGGGCTCACTTGGGAGGCTCGGGAAGGGGCAGCGCGGGCTCGGGGGAGTTGTACGAGGGCGGGGGCGTCGAGGGGAGGTGATGACGTCGACCGGCGCGTCTCCACGCGGCGGCACGCGGTAGACGTCCGCGGCGGCGCTCCCGGATGGCGGCGTCGACTCCGGCGGGTAGAGGGCGTGTTGGAAACAACCCCTGCCGCCGAGTACTTTCCGACGGCCGCGACGACGAAGCTCCGGCGAGACGCGCGCGTAACAATACTAGTGAGCCTCTTATCCGATTGATTGTGCCTCAGCAGTTACTTTTAGCCGAGACAAAATACCCGCGTACAAGCTAGCCTACTTGGCTGATCGATGTGCTCACGTAACAGCTAGCTTCTCACGTACTAGCACAGCAAGGATCGATTGATTGCTAGAGGTGCATATCGCACCTCTCGTTTCTTTATTTCTTCTCTCTCAAATCGATATGTTACAAGGGGTCTAGTACATCGTATATAAAGCACTCTACCTAGCTAATCCTAGTAGGACTAGGAACTCTAATTTCTATACTAGTCGGATCCATCACACGTATACTACTCGTATACGTCGTCCGGCCGGAGTCGGAGTGCTTATTTCCAACATTCACCCCCCTAAGCACGACGTGCTCGTCTTCACAGCTTGGACGCCTATCCTCTTTCGCTTCTTCAAGAATTTCTCTCGGTCCAAAGCCTTCGTTAGGATGTCCGCCAGCTGATCATCGGTGTGAACATAGTTGACTCCAATCTTACTTTCTTCCACGCACTCCCTTATGTAGTGATACCTCGTATCAATATGCTTCCACCTGTCGTGATGGATTCGATTCTTACATAGAGAGACCGTAGACTTGTTGTCAACATTGAGCACCACTTGTTCCGGTTCCTTGTTCAAAAGGTCACCAAGTAGTCTTCCTAGACACACACCTTCATGCGCCACGGTTGCAGCTGCGATATACTTTGCTTCACAGGAATCCAATGCAACTACCTTTTGCTTTTGTGATTGCCAACTTACTATGCTTTTTCCGAAGAAATATGCCATGCCCGAGGTACTCTTACGGTCATCAATATCTCCTTCCATGTCGCTATCACAATAGCCTAGTAGTTTCATCTCATCCTTTCCTTTCAAATAGACAAGACCGAAGTTCATTGTCCCTTTGATATACCTGAGTATATATTCCACAGCTGTCCAATGTTCCTTTGTGGGTGCTTCCACGAAGCGACTCACAATACCAACAGAATAAGCCAAGTCCGGTCTTGTGTTAATGAGATACCTCAAACTTCCGACCACACTTCTATACTCCGTTGCATCAACCATTGGCGCTTCACTCCTTTTGCTCAATCTAAGACAGTTTGATGTTCCACGCCCGAGGGTCCTGCCGTAGCCCGTACAATGCCTTGTGTAATTTCAGTACCTTGTGTTCTTCTCCCTCGTTGATGTATCCGGGTGGTTGCTTTGCATACACTTTATCTTCCAACTCCCCGTTCAAATATGCGGAGTTCACATCCATGTGATGCACCTTCCACGATTCTTGAGCCGCGAGAGCGATAAGTAATCTCACAGATACCATCGTTGTAACGGGAGCCAACACATCTTCGAAATCCACACATTGCTCTTTGGCCACTAGCCTTGCTTTGTGTATCAACACTTTCCCTTCGGCATCCTTCTTGATTCCGTACATCCACTTGAGCTCTATGGTTTCATGATTGTTGGGAAGATCGACAAGCTCCCATGTGTTGTTGTCGTGGATCCATCCCAACTCCTCATCCATAGCATCACGCCAACACTCCACCGTATTCGCGTCTTCAAATCTCGCTGGTTCCTCGGTGAGCAAACATTGCTTTTTGTGCTTCATCTTCACCGGATTGTCTATCGTCGGAAGTTCCTTCTTCTTCGGATAGTAGTCCAACATGCTTCGCTGGCGTGCTGGCGTCGGTCCTAGTCGTCTCTGCTCCAGTCCAGTCGGAGGCGGTGCGACGTAGTCTCCTGCGCCCGACATTGCGCTTTTTGCTCCTGGAGCGTCGCCTTTTCTTTCGGTAACTACTCCCTGCAACACAACAGTGTCTCGCACTCCATGGACTTCTAGCGCCACGTACGCCTTCATACCAGTAGCTTCGGTATGATTCTTCGGATCACCCCCCATGTACTTAGCTTCGACATGAGTTTCCGATACTAGCTGACGATGGCAAACCTTCTCTTCCACACGCGTGTCAGTTTCTTTAGACGTCGCTTGAGGAACTGGATCATCCTCATCCACTAGTGCCCTCTCCTTTAGGCCTTCGTTCGGGGTTTTGGATCGTAACTTGTCGTGGAGGAACAGCTTCTCCTCGACTAACGCCACATGCTCTGCGGCTTCTTTCTGAGAATTTTCTGGCTTCTCTTCCATCAGCTCACAGACCTCCATCATGAAAAGACGGGCATCATCATTACCTCCCTGCGCATCCTTTGCGGCTATAAGGGCGGTTTCCTTGACAGGTTTTCGGCACTCAGATTTGAAGTGCTCGAGCAAGTTACAGTTGTGGCAACGCACCAAGCGCTTGTCGAATTTCCTTCTCGGCTTCTCCTTGTGCTCGCCACTACTGCTGGACGCACCATGGTTCTTGTACTCTGCAGCGACCATTGCTTGTAGCTGGCTGCGCGTGAGCATAAGCACCTCATCTTGCTTCCCGTCGCTTGATGTTAGCTTCATCCTTTCATCGTGAGCCTTGTACCTCCCGATTAGATCATCTAACGTGAGGGTTTTCAAATCGACGCACTGCTCGATGGCCGATACTATGGGTAAGTACCGTGCAGTCGCTGCTCGGAGGAAACGCCGTACGACCGAGATCTCATCGAGCCTCTCGCCGAGCGTGCGAATTCCATTGACCAGGGGCACCACCCTGGCCGTGAACTGCTCCACAGATTCATCGTCTCCCATCTGCAAATTCTCGTAGTTCCTCGTCATGGTTTGCAGCGTCGCTTCACGCACCCTCTCGTGCCCAAGCTGCAACGTCTTGATGGTGTCCCACACGTCCTACGCAGTTTCCTTGGAGATTAGATGCTGCATCAAATCCATCGGCATAGCCGAGTAGATGGCCGTAGCCGCCTGGCGATCTCGCCGGCGTTGCGCCCCACCCTTCTTGAACTCATCGCCACCGGGGTCGACGATATCCCAGAGCCCGTGCGACTCCATGGCGCATTGCATTGTTGCTGCCCAAACTCCGTAGTTCTCGCGATCAAACCGCGGGAATTGCGATGATGACGGCGCCGGCGCCGCAGCTTGTAAAGCCGCGCCTGACATCTCCTATAACGCCTTCGTGTCGCCCATGACCTCCCGTTACTAGAAGATCTTGAACCTGAGGCTCTGATACCAATTGTTGGAAACAACCCCTGCCGCCGAGTACTTTCCGACGGCCGCGACGACGAAGCTCCGGCGAGACGCGCGCGTAACAATACTAGTGAGCCTCTTATCCGATTGATTGTGCCTCAGCAGTTACTTTTAGCCGAGACAAAATACCCGCGTACAAGCTAGCCTACTTGGCCGATCGATGTGCTCACGTAACAGCTAGCTTCTCACGTACTAGCACAGCAAGGATCGATTGATTGCTAGAGGTGCATATCGCACCTCTCGTTTCTTTATTTCTTCTCTCTCAAATCGATATGTTACAAGGGGTCTAGTACATCGTATATAAAGCACTCTACCTAGCTAATCCTAGTAGGACTAGGAACTCTAATTTCTATACTAGTCGGATCCATCACACGTATACTACTCGTATACGTCGTCCGGCCGGAGTCGGAGTGCTTATTTCCAACAGGGCGCGGGACTTTGTCTGGGAGGTTCAGGGGAACATGGGGAGTCATCCTAGGGTGGAGGGAGGGGCTGGGATGGTGTGGTGCAGGCAGGGCCTCGCCGTGGCCGAGGTGGTCACCTGCGGCCAAATCACGGCTCGGGCGCTCTAGGGGATAGGGCTCGGGTCCAAAATGACCAGGGGAGGTAGGAGGGAGTGAGAGAGCTGCAGGGCACTCGGAGTGAGGTCTCTGGGCATTTATAGCTGAGGGATGCAACTAGAGGGCATTTTGGGGAGCTCGGGGGGGGGGATGCCAACCATGTCATAGAGGTGCCCTGGGTGTTTTGGTCACTTCCTAAGGTGAGCACAGGGTGCCCTTGGTCAAGCCACGAGTGAAGCAAGGCTTATCCTGGCCCTAGAGAGCAAGTGGGGCAAGTGGCAAGATCAACTAGGTCAACAGATGTGCTGCCCATACCTGTCCTAGTCACCATCTCTCTCCTCTCTTATCTTCAGGCCTAAGGCTTCTAGAAGCAGGGTCAAGGGCTCTGGTTCGAGTAGAAACTATGGTCAACACAACAGGCAAGGTCACTCTTCCAAAAGATCAAGGAAACAACAAGATAACTAATGTGCAAAAGTGTATCCTTAACTGTTCACTGAAAAAAATTCAGAAAATTCGGTCTTATGACTTAGAAATTTTCTAAGTGTTGAAAAAAGATTAAAAGTTGCAAAAGTTGAGTTTGTTTTCAAGGTTCAATTGTTTTCCAAAAAAAAATTTCAAGGTATGGACTTGTTAACCATGTTATCTACTTTCATAAACAACTTTTTAAAAAAAATTGAAATAGTTTAAGGCCATGAAAACAATGTGGAAAAAGGTATACTTTCTGTTTTTACCTGTTTCTCAAAACTACCTTTTTCTGCCTTAATTTTATACCACAAAAACAACAAGCAAAAGATAGTTTTTATTTATCCAAAAATAAAAGTGAGATTATGGGTTTGTAGTACATATATCAAGGATTAATTAAAATTCAAGAAACCATAAAATAACAATTTCTAGCTTAGTGAAAACAAGGGTAGAAAACAGGTAATTGGGTTTATTTTCAGGAAATGTTTTCCATAGAAAACTTAAAAGAAAACTTTCATAACTCATTTTGAAAACTTGTTTTCTTGGATCCAACAAAGTTAAGAGTTTGTTTTAATATGCAAACAAGAATGATCCAAGTCTTGGAATAAAAATCCACTCAGGTAATAATAGGAAAAACATCAAGGAAAAATATCAGGAATATTTTTCAGAAACATTTGCTGTTGGTTTTATAAAGAAACAAAACTTGTGTTGCAAATATGATTAAGATCATAAACATATGGTAATTCAAACAATCATGTTGTAAAAAAAAAAATTGGCCCTAATTTTTGTATTGAGCATAGTCCAAGAGTCCAAAAACTGGGGTATGACAGAACATGCAACTACAATAGGACCTAAGCAGTTAAGATAATTTTGACGAAGTTTACCACATGCAAAGCATGGTAATAACACTGGAACGCCATATGTGTTAAGTGCTTAGAGACTAGATTATTGACTCTAGTGCAAGTGGGAGACTGAAGGGAATATGCCCGAGAGAAAATAATAAAGTGGTTATTATCTTATTCCTTGTTTATGATAAATGCTCATTTCTCATGATAGAATTGTATTAACCGGAAACGTTGATACATGTGTGTTTAATAAACAAACAATTTTTTCTAGTAAAGCCTCTCTTTTAACAAGCTCGTTGATTAACTGATGATCATGGTTTCCTGATCATGAACATTGGATGTTAGTTGTTAATAACGGGGTCATGTCATTAGAAGAATGATTTGATGAACATAAACCCAAACTAGGTATAATAATACGATCAAGTCGTTTATGTTGTTATGTCTTACATACGAAGTAACCTTATTCCTTAGACCATGAGATCATGTCAATCACTAATACCGGAAGGGTGCTTTGATGTCATGAAACATCACGCCATAACAGGGTGACTATAAAGGTGTCGTTGGGTATTTGGAAAGTGTTATTTGAGGCTCATGGATCAAGAGTGGGATTTGTCCATCCAAATGACTGAGAGATATACTCTGGGCCCTCTCGGTGATATCACATCGACACCGCTTGCAAGCACGTGACTAGGTCACAAGGATGTCATATCACGGAACGAGTAAAAGGCTACTTGTCGGTAACGAGATCGAACTAGGTATGGTTGGTACCCATGATCGGATCACAGACAAGTAAAATATCGTGAGACAAAGGGAATAGTTACGACGTCGATGGTTCACACGATCACGAGAGTCATCGTTGAATATATATGAGTCATCACGGATATCCAGATCCCACTATTGATTATTGATCAGAGAGGTGTCTCGATCATGTCTATGTTATTCACGAACCGTAGGGTGACACATTTAAGGTTCGATGGAGCATTTTAGAGGATACGGAATATCGAAGAATGTTTTGGACAACACCGAAATTGTTTCGCGGAAAATTGAAATAGTTCAAGGGTTTTTTGTCGAATGGTTGTTAATGGAATTAACAAATGATTCGAGGTGCTATATGCAAATGTTTTTTAATAGAATTAACAAATGCTGAAATAAATAAATAAAAATGTTTTATTTATTTATTAAAGAAAAACCTTTGGATTTTCCAAGTGGGAACTTATGGGAGCATGAGTGGGTGTGAGCGGAGTGTCCACTCACATGAAGAGGGAAGAGGTGGGGGCACCACCATGGGCTGTCTGCACCCCCCTGGGGCTGCCTCCCCCTCCCATATAAAAGGAGGGTGAGAGCTCTCCCTCCTCTACACACTTGCCCACCTCCCTTTCTCTCCACCCACTGCTCCATTCCATGGTCTCCGGCTTGGCGAAGCCCTAACCGTGGGATTCTTCACCACCACCACACCGTCGTGCTGCTGGAGTTCCGGAGGATCCTCTACTTTTGCTACCCCAATGGATCAAGGGAACGGAGCTCTTCATCGAGCCATACGTGTGGCCGATCACGGAGGCACCGCCAGATTGCGGTGCACATCTTCTCGCTCTCGGGATCGGTGTGAGTACGACAATGCCAACAAGAAGATTCGAGCTCGTAAAGGTTAGAGTCTTCGAGGGTATGTTTTCTTAAGACTCTCTTTCTCCCTGTTGCACTTCATCTCCTAGATTAGATCTTGGCCCTTTAGGTATCTCTCGCGTAGGAAATTTTATGTTTTCTATGCAACATACCCTTCAGAATTGGCGCATGCTCACATCATGTTTATTACTATGAACCAGTCACTAATATCCTCCATGATCATTTAGTTTTTGAACTTGTGGTACCACTTATGCTTTGATTAATGTTGTTTATGTCGCTATGCATGATTATGGCTCTTATGCTTTGTTAATTTGTCGCTCCCAGTCTTTTGCTAGACTACACCTGTACTGAGTATGAGCTCTACTCGTGCATCCAACTCCCAAGACCCAAAGTTTTCCCATTGTGTCCACCATACCTACATACATGTGGTAATTAACTGCCACTCCAAAGTAAATTTCTCATGTGTTACCTTTAAAACATTCAAAATTACTCCTGTTTTGTGCTCCTGTTTTAGCTCGTGAGGACGTAAATAGAGAATCTTTATCTCACTTGTTGATTGGACTTTCACACCCTGGACTAGTGGCTTCATCCGCTTATCCAATGATAGAAGAGATGGCAGCGGGGTGCCCAGCCCCAAATTAATAACACAAATTCTCTTCATTATTTTTGCCCCTGATTTATCAGTCAAAGCATAATTGTGTAAACAGAAGAGAAAGAGGGATAACCTTCTACCCAGATGTGTCCTTCTATGGGATCTGCTCTTGGGAAGTCTAGCTGGCTTGTGACGTCCAGTATTTTCTGTTTACCATTCGTTGACATAAGAATACACCTCTCTTAAATTATAGACACTCCTCCATGATATGTGATTGTTGGTAGGCACCCGAGGATACGGTTTTCCATGGTTTGTGTAAGATGGTTGGGAGGAGTGTCAAGCTTTTTATACCTCTGTTTAATAAAGTAAAAGTTCTATCACATGAGTGATCCATGCTTCCCTCTGCGAAGGATCTTTCTTTTACTTTTATGTTGAGTCTCCATCTTCTAACTTTATGCACAATTGAGAGAGCATATTTTCCATTCTGAGTTTTATGTGCATTTGTCCCAGAAACATTATTAATTGATTCATGATATGTTATTGCTTGTTCTCTAATTCTTTGTTCTAGTCTTCCTCATGAACTTTGAAGGTGTCCTGCCATTTATGTTTTGGCCCACTCTTAAGGACTAGAGAAATATCTATTTGACATGTTTTCTCTATACTTGAATCAAATGTATATTTTTCGTTGCATTGTTATTCATGATCTTTTATTTGTGTTACTTCTCATGTTGCAAGGTGATTGCTATGCTTTACTATTAAGATTATATTTATCATGCTTGTGTTTAAGTTCTATGATCTTAGCTTACTTATGCTTTTACATTATTGATGATCAATTTTATGTTGGTAGCATGTCACCTCAAAAATTATGTGTTTTTATCGTTTACCTACTCAAGGACGAGTAGGAACTAAGCTTGGGGATGTTGATATGTCATAAACGTATCCTTAATTTCTGATGTTCCATGTTGTTTTCTTATTGTTTCCCACATGTTTGCTATACACTTTATGTCATTCTTATCGATTTTCCGGACTAACCTATTGACAAGATGCCACAGAGCTAGATCCCTATTTTCTGTCGATTTTAGTTTCAGAAAAGTTGTTCTAGAAATATTCTCGGAATTGGAAAATTCGAAGCCCGAAAGTCTTAGAATTCCCAAAGGTTCCACGGAGTCCCGAAGAGACCCGGAGGGGGACACATGGGGCCCACACCATAGGGCAGCGCGCCCCCTGGCCGCGCCATGGGGTGGTGTGGGCCCCCGGCCTCCACTGCCTTTTCCCTTTTGCCTATTTATACCCCTGAGACGTAAACCCTAAAGATAGACCACTTTTTCCCGAGAAACGCCCGAGGCCGCCATCATTGTCATCCCGAGATTTGGAGGGTTCTGGAGCTCTCACCGGCACCCTGCCGGGAGGGGAATTCATCACCGGAGGGGTCTACACCACCATGCCCTCCTCCGAAGTGATGCGTGAGTAGTTCATCCCTAGACTACGGGTCCATAGCAGTAGCTAGATGGTTTTTCTCTCCACTTTGTACCTCATGTTTAGGTCCCGTGAGCTGCCTCACATGATCGAGATCATCTTTATGTAATGCTACATGTTGTATTTGCTAGGATCCGATGAATGTTGAATGTTATCTCTTCTGATTATCAATCTATCATGTTATCTTCATGCGTATGCTATTTATGATCTTGCATGCTCTCCGTTATTATTAGATTCTAGTAACTCCAAGAGGGAGTATTTATGCTCGCTAGTGGGTTCATGCCTCCTTTGCATCTGTGCTCGGGTGACAGAAACGTGACAGATGGAGGATGTGGTGTTTCCATTAGGGAGAAAACAAAGGTGTTTACCTAGTTTACATTGTTTACATTACACACTTTGCGTACTGCGATAATCTGTTGCTAGCAAATTAATACCCAACATTTGTTCGTATGATATTCGGAGGGTGGATTATTAGACATAGATGTAGTTGGATGACGGTCTATATATTTTGTGGTAATGCCCGCATGAATCACATAGTAATCTTTATGTCTTCCATATGCACTACGGTGCAGCCTTCATTTCTGTCAATTGCCCAACTGTAATTTGTTCACCACACATGTTATTTATCTTTCAAGGAGAGACACCCCTAGTGAACTGTGGACCCTGGTCCATTTTCCTCATACTGATTAAACACCTACTGCTTTCATATTGTTCTTACTGTTTTCCACACCATGCGTTTAACCTCTTTGTGTTCAGCAAAACCGGTGAGATTGACAACCTCACTGCTTCGTTGGGGCAAAGTGATTTGATTGTGTTGTGTAGGTTTCACGTTGCTACTGAACCGGTAATGCGCCCTGCCATCTCCGCTGCATCAACCTTCTGAAGTTACTCCTTCCTCCTACTGGTCGATTCAACATTGGTTTCTTTCTGAGGGAACCTTCCTATTGGGGTATCCCAACGAACGTGTGTTCACACGCATTAGGCTTCCACTCACATGAAGAGGGGAAGAGGTGGAGGCACCACATGCCTGGCCGCACCCCCCCTTGGGCTGCCTCCCCTCCCCTATAAAAGGAGGGTGATGGTTCCTCCTCCTCACACACTTGTCCCACCTCCTTTTCTCTCCACCCGTTGCTCCATTCCATGGTCTCCCGCTTGGCGAAGCTCTGACCGTGGGATTCTTCACCACACCACATCGTCGTGCTGCTGGAGTTCCGGGGGATCCTCTACTTCCGCTAACCCACTAGATCGAGGGAACAGAGTTCTTCATTGAGCTGAACGTGTGACCAATCACGGAGGCACCGTCGGATTGTGGTGCACATCTTCTCGCTCTCGAGATCGGCGTGAGTACGACTACGCCAACAACGAGATTCAATATCGTAACGCTTAGAGTCTACGAGCGTATGTTTTCTAAGACTCTTTCTCCCTATTGCTCTTCATCTGCTAGATTAGATCTTGGCCCTTCGGGTTTATCTCAGGTAGGAATTTTTTTGTTTTCTACGCAACGTACCCTTCAGTGGTATCAGAGCCGGATCTATGCGTAGATGATTTGTGCGGGTAGAACACATAGGTGTATGTGGGCATCGATATTCATGTTTTTTGCCTCCTTGAGTATTTTATGATCTTAGTGGCATAGTAGGATGAAGCTTCCTAGACTAAATTTATGTATACTTTGTAAGCGAGACCTGTCTCACTTGTGGCTGAGGGGGTGTACGTTTCTCCTACTATAGTTAAGATCTAATCTATGAAGGGTTGCTAAGAATATGTTTTATTAATGTTGTGGCTCATGTTCGTAGGTATGAACGGTTCTATCCTCGTAAGCCCAATACACGTAAAATATGCAGAAATAAATTAGAGACGTCTAAATTGTTTTTGCAGGGCATGTGATGTGATATGGTCAATGATACAAATTTGATGTATGAGATGATCTATTTTGTAAATTATTGACATACCGGCAGGAGCCATATGGTTGTCTTATTATTTATGGACTACGTGTTGTATATCATATCCATGTGATATGTTGTAATTTTGATGGACAATCATGATGGAGGCACTACGGACCTTGGTGCCACGCCGGTGGAATGATGGAGATCATACCATGATGCACAAGATGGAGATCTAGCGCAAGAAGGACCATATCGTATCACATTATCCATGCATGTGATGTTAATCCTTTTGTGCATCTTATTTTGCTTAGATCACGGTGGTAGCATTATAAGATGATCCCTCTCACTTAATATCAAGATAATAATGTGTTCTTTTTTAGTATGCACCATTAAGAAAGTTTGTCGTTTCGAGACACCACGTGACGATCGGGTGTGATATACTCAACGTTCAGATACAACGGTTGTTTTCAAGCCTAGCATATATAGACATGGCCTTGAAACGCACGCAATACAATGGTTCGACTTGGCGAGCCTAGCATGTACATACATGGCCTCGGAACATGTAACCGAAAGGTAAAGCATGAGTCGTATGGATGATATGTTGATGTTCTCCTTTGCAACTATACCGTCTCACGTGATGATTGGTTTCGGTGTATTTAATTTGGTTCGTTTAATCACCAAAACGACTAAGAGGGATGTTGTTTTGAGTGGGAGTTCATGGGATAATTTTAGAATTAACTTGAACTTAATTTATTATAAACTTAGTCTAAATAGTCTTTGCAAATATGTTGTAGATCATGGCACCACCTACCTTCAATTTCAATATGTTCATAGGGATAGAAAAACTAGCGAACAATGGAAGCAACTTTACCAACTGGGCACTTAACCTGAGGATTCTCCTTACCGCTTGCAAGAAGCTCTATGTGCTTGATGCACCACTAGGTGACCAGCCCGCTGATGATGCTTTTGAGGAAGATAAAAATGTTTATCTGACTCAACAAGAAGACCACAATATAGGTCACTGCGACATCCTTTATGGATTAGAGCCAGAGCTGCAAAAACGTAACAGCACTGCCTATGCTCCAATGGGAGAATTGAAAATTATTTTCGATACCCATGCTACAATTGAGAGTTATGATGCTTCAGAAAATTTCTTTAGCTGCATGATGGAAGAGAACAGCTCCGTTAGTGAGCACGTACTCAAAATTTATGCTTTACGCTGATAAGCTCATAGCATTGGGAATAACGATTCCCATTGATCTAGGGATACATCGTGTTCTTCAATCTCTGCCACCTAGTTAAAAGAACTTCATGATGAACTATAATATGCAAGGCATGAAGAAGTCTCTTCCTGAGCTTCTCTCGATGCTTAAAACTACTGAAGTGGAGATCAAGAAAGAGCATCAAGTTTTGATGATCAATAAGACCACTAGTTTAAAGAAAGGCAAGAAAGGCAAGCCAAAGGTCAACTTCAAGAAGGGTGCCAAGTCTGTTGTTGCACCTAGAAGAAAACCAGGAATGGCCATAAGCCTGAGACTAAGTGCTTCTATTGCAAGGGCACTGGCCACTGGAAGCGCAATTTCCCCAAGTATCTAGCAGATAAGAAGGCCGATAGAGTGAACAAAGGCATATGTGATATAGATGTTATTGATGTGTAACTTACTAGTACTCGCAGTAGCACCTGGGTATTTGATACTGGTTCGGTTGCTCATATATGTAACTCGAAATAGGAACTGCAGAATAAGCGACCACTAGCAAGGGATGAGGTGATGATGCACGTCGGCAATGGATCAAGAGTCGATGCGATCGCCGTCGGGACGCTACCTCTTCGTTTACCGTATGGATTAGTTATAAACCTCAATAATTTTTATTTGGTGCCTGCATTGAGCACGGATATCATTTCTGGATCGTGCTTAATGCAGAGTGGTTATACCTTTAAGTCTGAGGACAATGGTTTATTGATTTATATGAATAATATCTTTTATGGTCACGCACCTGAGAAGAATGGTTTATTTCTTTTGAATCTTGATAGTATTGATACACATATTGATAATGTGAATGCCAAAAGAATTAATTTGAATCATGATATTGCTACTTACATGTGGCATTGCCGCTTAGGTCATATTAGTGTTAAACGCATGAAGAAGCTCCATTCTGATGGACTCTTAGAATCACTTGATTATGAATCATTTGAAACATGTGAACCATGCCTTATGGGCAAGATGACTAAAACTTCGTTTTCCGGAACTATGGAACGGGCGACAGACTTACTGGAAATCATATATACTGATATGTGTGGACCAATGAGTGTATCGGCGCGCGGTGGATATCGTTATTTCGTCACTTTCAGAGATGATTTGAGTAGATATGGATATATTTACTTAATGAAACACAAATCTGAGACATTTGAAAAGTTCAAAGAATTCCGGAGTGAAGTTGAAAATCATCATAACAGAAAGATTAAATTTCTACGATCTGACCGTGGAGGTGAATATTTAAGTTACGAGTTTGGCATGCATATGAAACAATGTGGAATAGGTTCATAACTCACACCTGCCGGAACACCACAGTGTCATGGTGTTTCCGAATGTCGTAACTTTATTGGATATGGTTCGATCTATGATGTCTCTAATAGATTTTTCCACTATCGTTTTGGAGTTAAGCACTAGAGACCGCTGCATTCACTTTAAATAGGACACCATCTAAATCCGTTGAAACGACACCGTATGAGTTATGGTTTGGAAGCAAACCTAAGCTATCATTTGTAAAAGTTTGGGGATGCGATGTTTATGTGAAGAAGCTTCAACCTGAATAACTCGAACCCAAAGAGGAAAAATGCGTCTTCATAGGATACCCTATAGAAACAATAGGGTGAACCTTCTATCACAGATCCGAAGGCAAGATTTTCGTTGCCATGAATGGATCCTTTTTAAAGAAGGAGTTTCTCTCGAAAGGTGTGAATAGTAGGAAGGTAGAACTCGACGAGGTTATTGATCCTTCTCTTCTTGGAATGGAGAGTAGGACAGCACCGGAAGTTGTTCTAGTGCCGACTCCGTCAGTTGAAGAGGGAACTAATGATCAAGATCATGAAACTCCAGAAGAGGAAACTACTGCACCTCGCAGGTCAACTAGGGAACATACAGCTCCTGAACTGTATGGGGATCATGTCTTAAACTTCATGGTAGATGGAAGTTATGACCCTGCGACGTATGATGAAGCGATGATGAGCCTAGATTCCAACAAATGTCTTGAAGCCATGAAATCCGAAATAGGATCCATGTACGAAAAACAAGTTTGGACTTTGGTGGACTTACCCGATGACCTCGAGGCCGTTGAGAACAAATGGATATTTAAAAATAAAACTGACGCTGATGGTAATGTGACCGTCTATAAAGCTAGACTTGTCGCAAAAGGTTTCTGACAAATTCAAGGAGTTGACTACGATGAGACTTTCTCACCAGTAGCGATGCTAAAGTAAATTAGGATTATGTTAGCAGTTGTTGCATTTTTCTATTATGAAATCTGGCAGATGGATGCCAAAACAACGTTCCTTAATGGTGACATTGAGGAAGTGTTTTATATGATGCAACCCAAAAGTTGTGTTGATTCTAAGGATGCTGACAAGGTATGCAAGCTTCAACGTTCCATTTCTGGACTGAAGCAAACATCCTGGAGTTGGAACCTCCGTTTTCATAAGGTGATCAAAGGGTTTGGATTTGTCCAAACATACGGAGAAGCTTGTATCTACAAGAAAGTGAGTGGGAGCTCTGTAGCATTTCTAGTACTATATGTGGATGACATATTGTTGATTGGAAATGATATATAACTTTTAAAAAGCGTAAAAGGTTATTTGAACAGTATTTTTTCGATGAAAGACCTCGTTGATGAAACAGCTTATATATTAGGCGTCAAAATCTACAGTGATAGATCAATACGCTTAATTGGACTTTCGCAAAGTACATACCTTGACAAGATTTCGAAGAAGTTCAGAATGGAAGAAAGTAAGAAGGGGTTCTTACCAATGTTGCAAGGAAAGACGTTGAGTAAGACTCAATGTCCGGCTACACCAGAAAACAGAGAGATAATGAATAAGATTCATTATGCTTCAGCCATAGGTTCTATCATGTATGCTATGCTATGCACAAGACCAGATGTGGCACATGCTATTAGCTTAACTAACAGGTACCAGTCTGATCAAGGTTTGGAACAGTGAACTGCGGTCAAGAATATCTTTAAGTACTTGAGAAGAACTAAGGATATGTTTCTCGTATATGGCGGTGAAAAAGAGCTCCTCGAAAGATGTTACGTCGATGCTAGCTTTGACACTGATCTAGATGACTCTAAGTCACAATCCGGGTACGTATTTGTTATGAATGTCGGAGCAGTAAGATGGAGGAGTTCCAAGCAATCCGTGGTAGCGGGATCATCAACAGAAGCGGAATATGTTGCTGCCTCGGAGGCAACACAGGAAGCATTTTGGATGAAGGAGTTCATATCCAAACTAGGTGTGGTTCCGAGTGCGTTGGATCCAATGGTTATCTATTGTGACAACAATGGTGCCATAGCCAATGCTAAGGAACCAAGGTCTCACAAGAATTCCAAGCATATCAAGCGCCTTTTTCACTCCATCCGTGAACATGTCGCAGATGGGGATGTGAAGATTTGCAAAGTACATACGGATCTGCATGTGGTAGATCCGTTGACTAAACCTCTTCCAAAGGCAAAGCATGATAAACACCGGAACTCCATGGGTTTTATATTCATCACTATGTAATATAGATTATTGCCCCTAGTGCAAGTGGGAGACTGAAGGGAATATGCCCGAGAGGCAATAATAAAGTGTTTATTATGTTATTCCTTGTTTATGATAAATGGTTATTTCTCATGCTGTAATTGTATTAACCGGAAACATTGATACATGTGTGTTTAATAAATAAACAATCGTTCCTAGTAAAGCCTCTCTTTTAACTAGCTCGTTGATTAACCGATGATCAAGGTTTCCCGATCATGAACATTGGATGTTGTTAATAACGAGGTCATGTCATAAGGAGAATGATGTGATGAACATAAACCCAATCTAAGTATAATAATACGATCAAGTCATCTAGTTTATATTGTTATGTCTTACATACGAAGTAACCTCATTCCTTAGACCATGAGATCATGTCAATCACTAATACCGGAGGGGTGCTTTGTAGTCATCTGTAACATCCCATGTATGAAAAATAGTCATTAGAATGTTTGCTCTCTGTTATTTTATGTTTTGCATCATGGCATCATGTTCATTGCATTTGTTTTGCTTTGTTTTCCATTTGTTTTCCTCTGTTTTCCTTTGTTTTCTATTTGAATTTCAAACCAAATTTTAAATCTTTTGTTTCATACTTGTGATGTTACAATTTCCAAATGAATATTTCAAATCAAAACAATCATTTGTTTCCATAAAAGTTGTGATTCTAAAACTGTTGTTTTGTTTCTATCAAAAATTCATTTAATACCAAACCCTTTGCAAATTCAATTAATTTCCAAACATCAACCCCTTTTGGAAATTATGAAAATGACAACACACTTCCATCATTTGTTTCTATTAAACTATAAATTTCAAACCATCAAATTGATTAAGTTGCCACAATTCATTTAATAGCAAATTCACTTAATTCAAATGCCTTTCAAATTCATTTGCATTTTCCAAACAGCAACCCCTTTTGAACTTTATGAAAATTATCAAAACAAAGCCATCTTTTGTTTCAAATAAACTTGAACTTAAAACCTCTAAGTTGCTTAATTCAAATTACTCAATTAATAATTAATTTCACTCCAATTTCAAACAAATTTCAAACAACACCATGATTCAATTTTTCTTGAAAATAAAAGTTGCACATGTTACTGTTACCAAAAATCCAACTATACAAATTTTACCTAAAGTCTAAACCCTAGAAACCTCTCCTTTTTCTCCTTTTCATTTTCAGCAAAAAAAAATAATAGCAAGAAAAATAATAAAAGCCAACAGCTAACAGAGAGAGAGGGCCCAGCCACCAATTCTCCCCCCTCAGCCCAACTCTCTCTCCCTCAGGCCCATACCCCCCTCGATCATCTTCTTCCTGTACGGCACCCATCAGCCCCATCGTAGGTCAGAGCAGCAGCAACGGCTGTGCTCTCTCCCCCCCTATAACTCGAGTCGATGCCCTAGCCCCTAACCCTACCTCTTCTCCCTCTTTCCTCTCTCCCCCGCCTCATTCTCCTCCCACTCTCTCCTCTCTGCTTTGTTTTTCTCTGTACCACAACTGAACCGACTTCCCTCCGGCGATCGCGCCGTCAGCAACCCCCTCCGGCCAAGGGAGGCAGGGGAATGGAATCCCCGTGCATCCCTCTACCTCCTCCACCCCTCGGTGGGCACCGGGAGAGCCCGAGGCTACGCCGCCGTGCCCATCTTCCCGCCGGCCGTCTCCCTGCTGCCCCGACCTGCTCCTCCATCTGTACCAGCTCGAGGTGATTCTCCCCCCTCTCGCTACCCCCTCTCTCTCTCCCTTTCCTTCGCAGCACGACAATCTGCACCGCACCCTCACACGGCCACCCCAGCGCCACCGCGAGCAGCGATCGCTGCCAGCGACCACGACCCTATGTCGATGTTCAGGAGAACTGAACGTTCGCAATTCAGTTAACTCGATGCAGAAGCATATCCACCCCCCACGACCCCTACTGTCACCAAACAAATCACCACCGCAGTGGTGCTGTTCCTTGGCGCAGCAGCAGAGGGCAGGGGTTCGAGTCCCCCCTGCCTCAATTAAAAGCCAAACTTTTTATTCTTTTTGTTTGGTTACAGAACTTCCCAGAAATCACATCCAGGCCCCTGGTAATTAATTCTAAGTCCCTATTTATTTTTTCCTAAGTCCCTAGCTGTACTAAAATTGGCAGAATAACACCTTAATATTGTAAATTGCCTAAATAATTCATCTTAACTCCAAATCCAACATTTTTAATATGTATTCTGTACCAAATTGAATGCTCTATCCAAATATAAATTTTTTTTACTGTTTTGAATATTTCAAATTGGTGAAATATTTAAAAACTTGCTTAATTCACTTAAACTTGCAAAATTCATAACTTGGGCATAAAAATTCCAAATCCAACAAACTTAATATGTTTTCCATCCCATTTTTCATGTACTTTCGAAATATCAACTTTGTTTGCTGTTTTGAATATTTTAAATTGCTGAAAACAACTGTTTCTTATTTAATGCATTTAAAATTGCCAAAATAATAACTTGCTCATTTTAAATCCAATTTCAACAAATGAAATATGTTTTCCATGCAAAATTAAACCACCTTTTCAAATATAAAATTTGTTTCATGTTTTGAATAATTAAAATTGGTTAAAGGATTTAAACCTTGTTTAAATCATTTAATATTGCTAAATTCATAACTTGCTCAAATTAAATTATTTTTTAACTTATAAAATATGTTTTCAAACCATAAAAGTATAATCTTTACAAATATGTGTTTGGTTTAATGTTTTGAACAAATAAAAATTCAAATAAGTTCATGTTTAAATTAAATTCATTTCAATCTTGTTTAAACTTGTTTAATTCATAAGTAAATTATTCCAATTCCTTTTTTCAACAAGTGAAACATGTTTTCCACCTAAAATTGTGTGCTCTTTGCAAATATGAACTTTGTTATCTGTTTTGAACAATTAAACTTGATGAAAACAACAAATGCTTGTGTAACACCTTTAAGTAACCAAAATTTCATAACTTAATAAATAAAATTCCAAATTTGGTAAACCTTATTTCCCATTGATTCTATTGTTGCTATTTTGCTGTTTT
This sequence comes from Alopecurus myosuroides, assembly GCA_028641055.1. Lineage (NCBI taxonomy): Eukaryota > Viridiplantae > Streptophyta > Magnoliopsida > Poales > Poaceae > Alopecurus > Alopecurus myosuroides. The sequence continues at coordinate 594,778,168 of CM054057.1, read as the reverse complement.
CCTCATCCATGCATCATACTAAACCACTTTCACCTATTGTTTAGTTGTAAAACAATTGTTTCACCCTTAATTCATGGGCTTTCCATATGCAATCCAATTGCATATGGGTCCATTTAAACATGTTATCTTGTCAACTAATTTATTTTGTTGCATCAATTAAATGGTCATGCATCATCCCATGTTTGTGCACTATGCCATGTTATTGATTGTTCGTCTCTCTGCGTTGTTTGTTTGCTTCTTCTCGGATAAACGACGACGTTGAGACCGACGATACTTACGACACCCCTTCTAAGGATCTAGCTCAGTACCAGACTACTGGGTTTGCAGGCAAGTATTCACTCACATGAACCATTGTGTTCCTTTCAACATTGGTTACCGATACTTTCCGTTGTCTATTCTGCTAGCCCTATGAATAGTTGCTTCTGTTACGAACCTATCACATGTTATCCTTTAACCCTGATATTGCCTCACCTCCACACCTATAACCCCTTTGCTTGTTGCCCGTGTCTTACTAGCATGCTTAGGGTTGTTTGGCTCGAGTCTGTTACCCGTTACTTTCTGTTACTATTTCTATTATGTTCTGGGGCTCGAGGTTAAACAATGAATCATGCTAATGTTATTATTAAATAATAATTTGATGATAAGGCGCCGGCAGGAGGCCCTGCGTGGTTTTGAGGCCTGCTAGTGTCGACCCTAATTAGGAAAAGGGTCTTGTCTACTGATCCATGATGAGCGCACTAACCGCATGTGGGAAGCGTGTATGGGCGCCCCCCTCAATTTGATTCGATTCGCATCTCGTCCAAATCGCCTCATTTAGTTCGGGTGTTCCATTTGCCGCATGCATGTTTTTGCGAGCCCAGGCCAGGGTGGAACTTTTGTAGTCGGCATTTAGGGAGACACGTTCTTAGAGTGCTATGAGGGTCCCCTTTTCTTCGTGGGGCTTGATTAGCCGTGCGCTCACTGCACGGGGTTCTTTGGGCTTGATGCGAACAAGAGTTGAGTTGTGTTGAGTGCCCCGCTTGGTGGGAGGCATTCCATCTGGCGGGTTATTCTTACGTGTACGGCCAAATTGGTGCACCCCTGCAGGGATAAATCTTCTCGAGAAGCCATGTTTTCCGCGGTTATGGTTAACTTGGTGAAAGTACTGGCTAACAAGTACTCAGGACAACTTAAACCTAACGATTAACAATCTGACTAGTAATAGGCTTAATGACACACAATCTGAACCCTCACTAATCCAACTGTGTGAGTTATCCTCGAATTGCTTCTTTGGATAAGGGGCGAGATCCAGGATGGGTTTGTTTGGTGGTTAGTCATAGTTGGTTACGATACGCTATCTTATCCCTTTTCTGATAGCCGGAAGTTGTAGTATGTTCTATAGTTGGTTAGAGCAGCCAGTTGCAGCATCTTTTATATCCCCTTCCTCCCGTTGAACCTAAAGCATTTGTGCTTGGTGTTGACGGGTTACACTTTGGTGAACTGTGAGTCTTGCTTGCCAGTACGTTTATGTATTGGGGTTGTGGTTTTCGCAGACTACGTTTCCGAGGATCACCATGGTGGCTACTACGTGGAGTATGACGAGACTGCTGACGAGTAGATAGCGGACCCGGGCAGGATCCGAGACTTCGTGGATGGGCTCCGTCTTCCGTTTCCGGCTTCTTAAGCCTATTTGGATCTTGTCTGTACTCAGACCTTTTGAATGCTTCCGCTGTGATGTAATGATGAATTGTTGGGACATGTGTCCTCTCGATGATTGTATTTGCTATCTCTGCTCTAATGAGAGCTATTTGCAACTTGTTTCCATCTTTTGTGTCGTAGAGATCTGTTGTGATATCACTTGTTCCAATGCCGTTGACGTACCATGTGTGTATGTTTTGAAGTACGTCAATGGAAGTATCTGGATTTCTATGGGATGGTTTGCGCAGACGATGAATAGTAAGAGAATGGTTGTCACACGTTTACGTGTTGGCCTGCTCATATTGAGATGCGGGTGCCGGTATGCCCCGTAAGCCATTTATCTACTGTTTGACGGACTGTGAGTATCCCCTAGAAGTCCGGGTGCGACAAATGGTATCAGAGCCTGTCTGCCTGTAGGATCCCTTTTTACTGGTCGCAGTTGAGTCTAGAAACTATTTTGTAGCTATATAGGAAAAATGAAACGTGAGAGTAGGAATTCTGTTCTTTTTCTTCTTTCCCCGCACCACCCTCCCTTTTCTGGTAAGGAAGTGCAACGTTGTTTTCTGTTCTCACCTAAACTTTCAAGTTAGGATTTCACGTATCCTGGTTTCTCTAGGATGGTTATATCTACTAGACCATAGGAATGGAGGTGGTTGTGACATGATTTATCATGTTGCCTACTCACGATTGAGAACGGAGGCGTGTAACCCCCGGAAGCAGATCCTCTATTCCTTAAGCAGTAGATATTGATCCTTTAGAAGCCCGGATGGGTTTTTCCGTAGTACCTCAGGAGTGTTTTGATCTCGTTTTCTCGAGGTTGCTTCGTTATCCTGTTATTCTCAACATCCTTTTCGTCCATTGAAATCTTGTTGTTGCTTCCCACTTCAGTTATTCTACCGGCGTCTAATCAATAACTCTGTTCCACCCTTCTGGCCAGATAGTCTATTCTTCAAATGAATCAAGTTCTAACCAGCTATACACCCTCGATACAAAACCTCTATCTTTACTCAAAAATGTTCCGGTGGTTTGCGAATTCCCTGACGTCTTTCCAGAAGAGTTACCAGGAATGCCTATCGTCTTGAAATTCCAGAAAAACTATCCAAGGTGCACGATGTGTTTCACGTGTCACGGCTCAAGAGGATCTTCCCAAGAAGTATCCGGACCTTTTCTTTTCTCCGTAGGAATCTCGGGGCGCGATTCCTTCAAGGGGGGGGGGGGCGTTTTGTAACATCCCAAGTATGAAAAATAGCCATTAGAATGTTTGCTCTCTGTTATTTTATGTTTTGCATCATGGCATCATGTTCATTGCATTTGTTTTGCTTTGTTTTCCATTTGTTTTCCTCTGTTTTCCTTTGTTTTCCTTTGTTTTCTATTTGAATTTCAAACCAAATTTCAAATCTTTTGTTTCATACTTGTGATGTTACAATTTCCAAATGAATATTTCAAATCAAAACAATCATTTGTTTCCATAAAAGTTGTGATTCTAAAACTGTTGTTTTGTTTCTATCAAAAATTCATTTAATACCAAACCCTTTGCAAATTCAATTAATTTCCAAAACATCAACCCCTTTTGGAAATTATGAAAATGACAACACACTTCCATCATTTGTTTCTATTAAACTGTAAATTTCAAACCATCAAATTGATTAAGTTGCCACAATTCATTTAATAGCAAATTCACTTAATTCAAATGCCTTTCAAATTCATTTGCATTTTCCAAACAGCAACCCCTTTTGAACTTTATGAAAATTATCAAAACAAAGCCATCTTTTGTTTCAAATAAACTTGAACTTAAAACCTCTAAGTTGCTTAATTCAAATTACTCAATTAATAATTAATTTCACTCCAATTTCAAACAAATTTCAAACAACACCATAATTCAATTTTTCTTGAAAATAAAAGTTGCACATGTTACTGTTACCAAAAATCCAACTATACCAAATTTTACCTAAAGTTCTAAACCCTAGAAACCTCTCCTTTTTCTCCTTTTCATTTTCAGCAAAAAAAAATAATAGCAAGAAAAATAATAAAAGCCAACAGCTAACAGAGAGAGAGGGCCCAGCCCACCAATTCTCCCCCCTCAGCCCAACTCTCTCTCCCCTCAGGCCCATACCCCCCCTCGATCATCTTCTTCCCTTACGGCACCCCATCCAGCACCTCCACGTAGGTTCAGAGCAGCAGCAACGGCTGTGCTCTCCTCCTCCCCCCTATAACTCGAGTCGATGCCCTAGCCCCTAACCCTACCCCTCTTCTCCCTCTTTCCTCTCTCCCCCGCCTCCATTCCCTCTTCCTCCCACCTCTCTCCTCTCTGCTCTGTATTTTCTCTGTACCACAACTGAATCGAGCTGCACCCCCTTCCCTCCGGCGATCGCCGCCGTCAGCAACCCCCTCCGGCCAAGGGAGGCACGGGAATGGAATCCCCGTGCATCCCTCTACCTCCTCCACCCCTCGGTGGGCACCGGGAGAGCCCGAGGCGCCGCCGCCGTGCCCATCTTCCCGCCGGCCGTATCCCTGCTACCCCGACCTGCTCCTCCATCTGTACCAGCTCGAGGTGATTCTCCCCCCTCTCGCTACCCCCTCTCTCTCTCCCTTTCCTTCGCAGCACGACAATCTGCACCGCACCCTCACACGGCCACCCCAGCGCCACCGCGAGCAGCGATCGCTGCCAGCGACCACGACCCTATGTCGATGTTCAGGAGAACTGAACGTTCGCAATTCAGTTAACTCGATGCAGAAGCATATCCACCCCCCACGACCCCTACTGTCACCAAACAAATCACCACCGCAGTGGTGCTGTTCCTTGGCGCAGCAGCAGAGGGCAGGGGTTCGAGTCCCCCCTCCCTCAATTAAAAGCCAAACTTTTAATTCTTTTTGTTTGGTTACAGAACTTCCCAGAAATCACATCCAGGCCCCTGGTAATTAATTCTAAGTCCCTGTTTATTTTTTCCTAAGTCCCTAGCTGTACTAAAATTGGCAGAATAACACCTTAATATTGTAAATTGCCTAAATAATTCATCTTAACTCCAAATCCAACATTTTTAATATGTATTCTGTACCAAATTGAATGCTCTATCCAAATATAAAATTTGTTTACTGTTTTGAATATTTCAAATTGGTGAAATATTTAAAAACTTGCTTAATTCACTTAAACTTGCAAAATTCATAACTTGGGCATAAAAATTCCAAATCCAACAAACTTAATATGTTTTCCATTCCATTTTTCATGTACTTTCCAAATATCAACTTTGTTTGCTGTTTTGAATATTTTAAATTGCTGAAAACAACTGTTTCTTATTTAATGCATTTAAAATTGCCAAAATAATAACTTGCTCATTTTAAATCCAATTTCAACAAATGAAATATGTTTTCCATGCAAAATTAAACCACCTTTTCAAATATAAAATTTGTTTCATGTTTTGAATAATTAAAATTGGTTAAATGATTTAAACCTTGTTTAAATCATTTAATATTGCTAAATTCATAACTTGCTCAAATTAAATTATTTTTTAACTTATAAAATATGTTTTCAAACCATAAAAGTATAATCTTTACAAATATGAGTTTGGTTTAATGTTTTGAACAAATAAAAATTCAAATAAGTTCATGTTTAAATTAAATTCATTTAAATCTTGTTTGAACTTGTTTAATTCATAAGTAAATTATTCCAATTCCTTTTTTCAACAAGTGAAACATGTTTTCCACCTAAAATTGTGTGCTCTTTTCAAATATGAACTTTGTTATCGGTTTTGAACAATTAAACTTGATGAAAACAACAAATGCTTGTGTAACACCTTTAAGTAACCAAAATTTCCTAACTTAATAAATAAAATTCCAATTTTGGTAAACCTTATTTCCAATTGATTCTACTATTGTTATTTTGCTGTTTTCCTCATCCATGCATCATACTAAACCACTTTCACCTATTGTTTAGTTGTAAAACAATTTTTTCACCCTTAATTCATGGGCTTTCCATATGCAATCCAATTGCATATGGGTCCATTTAAACATGTTATCTTGTCAACTAGTTTATTTTGTTGCATCAATTAAATGGTCATGCATCATCCCATGTTTGTGCACTATGCCATGTTATTGATTGTTTGTTTCTCTGCGTTGTTTGTTTGCTTCTTCTCGGATAAACGACGATGTTGAGACCGACGATACTTACGACACCCCTTCTAAGGATCTAGCTCAGTACCAGGCTACTGGGTTTGCAGGCAAGTATTCACTCACATGAACCATTGTGTTCCTTTCAACATTGGTTACCGATACTTTCCGTTGTCTATTCTGCTAGCCCTATGAATAGTTACTTCTGTTACGAACCTATCACATGTTATCCTTTAACCCTGATATTCCCTCACCTCCACACCTATAACCCCTTTGCTTGTTGCCCGTGTCTTACTAGCATGCTTAGGGTTGTTTGGCTCGAGTCTGTTACCCGTTACTTTCTGTTACTATTTCTATTATGTTCTGGGGCTCGAGGTTAAACAATGAATCATGCTAATGTTATTATTAAATAACAATTTGATGATAAGGCACCGGCAGGAGGCCCTGCGTGGTTTTGAGGCCTGCTAGTGTCGACCCTAATTAGGAAAAGAGTCTTGTCTACTGATCCATGATGAGCGCACTAACCGCATGTGGGAAGCGTGTATGGGCGCCCCCCTCAATTTGATTCGATTCGCATCTCGTCCAAATCGCCTCATTTAGTTCGGGTGTTCCATTTGCCGCATGCATGTTTTTGCGAGCCCAGGCCAGGGTGGAACTTTTGTAGTCGGCATTTAGGGAGACACGTTCTTAGAGTGCTATGAGGGTCCCCTTTTCTTCGTGGTGCTTGATTAGCCGTGCGCTCACTGCACGGGGTTCTTTGGGATTGATGTGAACAAGAGTTGAGTTGTGTTGAGTGCCCCGCTTGGTGGGAGGCATTCCATCTGGCGGGTTATTCTTACGTGTACGGCCAAATTGGTGCACCCCTGCAGGGATAAATCTTCTCGAGAAGCCGTGTTTTCCGCGGTTATGGTTAACTTGGTGAAAGTACTGGCTAACAAGTACTCAGGACAACTTAAACCTAACGATTAACAATCTGACTAGTAATAGGCTTAATGACACACAATCTGAACCCTCACTAATCCAACTGTGTGAGTTATCCTCGAATTGCTTCCTTGGTGTCGCACCCGGACTTCTAGGGGATACTCACAGTCCGTTAAACAGTAGATAAATGGCTTACGGGGCATACCGGCACCCGCATCTCAATATGAGCAGGCCAACACGTAAACGTGTGACAACCATTATCTTACTATTCATCGTCTGCGCAAACCATCCCATAGAAATCCAGATACTTCCATTGACGTACTTCAAAACATACACACATGGTACGTCAACGGCATTGGAACAAGTGATATCACAACAGATCTCTACGACACAAAAGATTGAAATAAGTTGCAAATAGCTCTCATTAAGGCAGAGATAGCAAATACAATCATCCAGAGGATACACGTCCCAACATATCATCATTACATCACAGCGGAAGCACTCAACATGTCTGGGTACAGACAAGATCCAAATAGGCCTAAGAGGCCGGAAACGAAAAGACGGAGCCCATCCACGAAGTCTCGGATCCTGCCCGGGTCCGCTATCTACTCGTCAGCAGTCTCGTCATACTCCACGTAGTAGCCACCATGTAGATCCTCAGAAACGTCGTCTGCGGAAACCACAGCCCCAAAGGGGTCAGTACATAAACGTACTGGCAAGCAAGACTCACAGTTCACCAAAGTGTAGCCCGTCAACACCAAGCACAGATGCTTTGGGTTCAACGGAAGGAAGGGGATATGAAAGATGCTGCAACTGGCTGCTCTAACCAACTACAGAGTTACTACCACTTCCGGCTAACAGAAAGGAGATAAGATCGGGTATCGTAACCAACCTATCAACTAACTCCAAACAAACCCATCCTGGGTCTCGCCCCTTATCCAAAGAAGCAATCCGAGGATAACTCACACAGTTGGATTAATGATGGTTCAGATTATTGTGTCAGTAAGCCTATTACTAGTCAAGTTGTTAATCATTGGGTGTAAGGTTGTTAATCATTAGGTTTAAGTTGTCCTGAGTGCTTGTTAGCCAGTACTTTCACCAAGTAGTCCATAACCGCGGAAAACACGGCTTCTCGAGAAGATTTATCCCTGCAGGGTTGCACCAATTTGGCCGTACACGCAAGAATAACCCGCCAGATGGGATGCCTCTCACCAAGCGGGGCACTCTAAACAACTCAACTCTTCTTCGCATCAAGCCCAAAGAACCTTGGGCGCACGGCTAATCGAGCCCCGAAGAAAGGGGACCCTCATAGCACTCTAAGAACGTGTCCCCCTATATGCCGACTACAAAAGTTCCACCCTGGCCTGGGCTCGCAAAAACATGCATGCGGCAAATGGAAAACACAAACTAAATGAGGCGATTTGGACGAGATGCGAATCGAATCAAATTGAGGGGGGCGCCCTTACTCGCTTCCCACATGCGGTTAGTGCGCTCATCATGGATCAGTAGACAAGACCCTTTTCCTATTAGGGTCGACACTAGCAGGCCTCAAAACCACACAGGGCCTCCTGCCGGTGCCTTATCATCAAATTATTATTAATAATAACATTAGCATGATTGATTGATTAAACATCGAGCCCCCAGAACGTAATAGAAATATAGTAACAGAAAGTAACGGGTAACAGACTCGTGCAAAACAACCTAAGCATGCTAGTAAGACACGGGCAACAAACCAAAGGTTATAGGTATGGAGGTGAGGCAATATCAGGGTTAAGGGATTCATGTGATAGGTTCGTAACAGAAACAACTATTACTAGGGCTAGCAGAATAGACAACGGAAAGTATCGGTAACCAATGTTGAAAGGAACACAGTGGTTCATGTGAGTGAATACTTGCCTGCAAACCTAGTAGCCTGGAACTGAGCTAACTCCTTAGAAGGGGTGTCGTAAGTATCGTCGGTCTCAACGTCGTCGTATATCCGAGAAGAAGCAAACAAACAATGCAGAAAGATAAACAATCAATAACATGGCATAGTTCACAAACATGGTATGATGCAAGACCAGTTAATTGATGCATCAATAGCAAACTAGTTGACAAGATAACACAAATTAAATGGACCCATATGCAATTTGGATTGCATATGGAAAGCCCATGAATTATGGTTGAAACAATTGTTTTACAACTAACCAATAGATGAAATTGGATTAGCATGATGCATGTATGAGGAAAACAGCAAAATAACAACAATAGAAGCAATTGGAAATAAGGTTTACCAAGTTTGGAAATTCATTTATTAAGTTTTGGAATTTTGGTTACTTAAGGGGTTACACAAGCAATTGGTGTTTTCACCAAGTTAAATTGTTCAAAACAGAATACAAAGTTCATATTTGAAAAGGACACAAGGTTTTGGGTGGATTACATGTTTCACTTGTTGAAAAAGGATTTCAAATAAATTATTTATGAATTAAACAAGTTTAAGCAAGAATTAAATGAATTTAATTCAAACATGAACTTATTTGAATTTTTATTTGTTCAAAACATTAAACCAAATTCATATTTGAAAAGTTTATACTTTTGTCGTTTGAAAACATATTTTATATGTCCCAAAAGAATTTGTTTTGATCAAATTATGAATTTAGCAATATTAAATGAATTAAATAAGGTTTAAATTATTTAACCAGTTTTAATTATGCAAAACATGAAACAAATTTTATATTTGAAAAGGTGGTTTAATTTTGCATGGAAAACATATTTCATTTGTTGAAATTGGATTTAAAATGAGCAAGTTATTATTTTGGCAATTTTAAATGCAATAAATAAGAAACAGTTGTTTTCAGCAATTTAAAATATTCAAAACAGCAAACAAAATTTATATTTGGAAAGTACATGAAAAGTTGATTGGAAAACATATTTAGTTTGTGCAATTTGGAATTTTTATGCCCAAGTTATGAATTTTGCAAAATTAAGTGAATTAAACAAGTTTTTAAATATTGCACCAATTTAAAATATTCAAAACAGTAAACAATTTTTATATTTGGATAGAACATTTAATTTGGTACAGAAAACATATTAAAAATGTTGAATTTGGAGTTGGGATGAATTACTTATGCATTTTACAAGTTTTGGTGTAAATCTGCCATTTTTATCAACTCTAGGGACTTAGGAAAATTTTTGCAGGGGCTAGAAATAATTTACAAGGGCCTATTGGTGATTTCCTGGAAGTTTCTGTGTCAAAACAAAGGAAATAAAAAGATTGGTTTTATTTGGGAGAGGGGGGACTCAAACCCCCCACCTTCTGCTGTGAGTGGAAGGAACCGAACCAGTGGGGTGTGATGCGCCTGGTGATAGGAAGGGGGAAGGGGTGAGGATAAGGTACAGCAACTGCCCTGTAATCCAAATAGGAAAAGAAAGACAGAAAAGGGGGGGCTGGGGATCGAACCCACGAGCGCTTGGGAGCGCGCTGCGGTCACTGCCACTGCGGTGGGCTTGAATTGGTGATAGGAAAGGGGCAGACGGGAGGATATGCTGTGGATGCGGGATTTTTCTCTGAACCTAAAAACTGCACGTAACTGAACCTCAATCGGACAGACTAGATCGGCCGGCGGCAGCGATCGTTGATGATGCGCTCGCGGCCTGAGGGGCGCCGTGCGTGGTGGTGTGCGGTGTGCCGTGGGATGGCCGAGAGGGAGGAGGGAGGAGGGAGCGAGGGAAGGAGGAGGTGGGGCGCTCACCTTGCGGCAGGAGGAGGCGGTGGTCGGGGCAGGAGCAGGTGCAGCGGCAGGGCGCGGCCGGCGGCGAGACATGGACGGCGGCGGCGCCTCGCTGGGTCCCCGTGGCCGCCGAGGGGACGAGGAGAGAGATGGTGGGTCGGCGTTTCCATTCCCGGCCTCGCCCTGGCCGGGGAAGGACCCAAACGCCGGCGATCGCCGGGGCAAAAGGAGGTAATTTTCGGATGGAGCTGGGTTCAGACAAAACAGAGAGCAAAGGGAAGGGAGGAAGAAGGAAGAAGAGATGGAGGCGGAGGAGAAAGAGGAGGAGGGAGAAGAAAAGATGGAGGAAACCCTAGGGCACCGGGTAGAGTTATAGGAGGGAGGGGATGGTGATCACCGTTGCCTGTTCTGTCTCTGCTACGTGGGTAGGATGGAGGTCGTACAAGGAGGAAGACGAAAGGGGGGAAAAGGGTATTTGGGCCTCTAGGGGGAATTGGGCTGGGCCATGCCCCTCTCCCTGCTAGCTGGTTCTTTTTATTATTTTTGTTCTACTGTTTTTTTTTGTAGCAAATGAAGATGGAAGAAAACAGATGGAAGTTGGGGTAGGAAAATTTATAGAAAAATTTGGGTGGCCTACTTATTGTGTTAGCAACCATTTGGCCAAATTTATTTTCCAAGATTTCATAATTTAAGTGCTGTTTGGAAATTGGTTTAGATTTGAAGTATTTGATAATTAATTGATTACTATTGAAAACAACAACTTTAATAGGGTGAACCCTATTGATTAAAATAGAACAATTGAGTTGATTTGTTTTGATAACATTCATAAATTCAAATTAGGAGCTGTTTGATGATTTGATTTGAATTTTGAATGTGGTCTGGAAATAATTGATTGATTAAAACCATCATTTTAATAGTTGAACATTATGGAATAATTGGAAACAATTAAGGTTTTGATTTGACTTTTTATTTGAAAAGGAGTGTAACAGAGCAAGTATGAACAATTATTTGGATGTTGGTTTGGAATTTCAAATGTTTTTGATATTAGATGAATTATTGATTAGAAACAAATCAATAGCTTTGGAATCACAACTTTAATGGAAACAATTGGTTGTTTTTATTTGAAATATGATTTTGGAAATTGTAACATCACAAGGATGAAACAAAAGGTTTGAATTTTGGTTTGAAATTCAAATAGAAAACAAAGGAAAACTAATAAAAACAGTTGGAAAACAAAGCAAAACAGAGAATAACAAATGGAAAACAAACAAAACAAATGCAATCAACATGATGCCATGATGCAAAACATAAAATAACAGAGAGCAAAACATTCTAATGGCTATTTTTCATACTTGGGATGTTACAAAACGCCCCCCCTTGAAGGAATCGCGCCCCGAGATTCCTACTGAGAAAAGAAAAGGTCCGGAAACTTCTTGGGAAGATCCTCTTGAGCTGTGACACGTGAAACACATCGTGCACCTTGGATAGCTTTTCTGGAAGTTCAAAACGATAGGCATCCCTGGTAACTCTTCTGGAAAGACGTCAGGGAATTCGCAAATCACCGGAACATTTTCAAGTAAAGGGAGAGGTTTTGTATCGAGGGTGTATAGCTGGATAGAACTTGATTCATTTGGAGAATAGACTATCTGGAATGTGGTGATTCAGGAATGCTTCCTCGAAACAACCCCAGGTTATAGGAATGCCAGCTCTCATAGCCTGGAATCAACAACAACAACAACAACAACCTTTCTGGCCAGATAGACTTGATATTTGGGAAGTTTTGATTAGACGCCGGTAGAAGAACTGAAATGGAAAACAACAACAAGATTTCAACGGACGAAAAGGATATTGAGAAGAACAGGATATCAACATCGGGGAAAACGAGAACAAAACTCCTGAGGTACTACGGAAAACCCATCCGGGCTTCTAAAGGATCAATATCTACTGCTTAAGGGACAGAGGATTTGCTTCCGGGGCTTACACGCCTCCGTTCTCAATCATGAGTAGGCAACATGATAAATCATGTCACAACCACCTCCATTCCTATGGTCTAGTAGATATAACCATCCTAGAGAAACTAGGATACGTGAAATCCTAACTTGAAAGTTTAGATGAGAATAGAAAACAACGTTACACTTCCTTACCAGAAAAGGGAGGGTGGGTGGGGAAAGAAGAAAAAGAACAGAATTCCTACTCTCACATTTCATTTTTCCTATATAGCTATAAAATAGTTTCTAGACTCAACTGCGACCAGTAAAAAGGGATCCTACAGGCAGACAGGCTCTGATACCATTTGTCGCACCCGGACTTCTAGGGGATACTCACAGTCCGTTAAACAGTAGATAAATGGCTTACGGGGCATACCGGCACCCGCATCTCAATATGAGCAGGCCAACACGTAAACGTGTGACAACCATTATCTTACTATTCATCGTCTGCGCAAACCATCCCATAGAAATCCAGATACTTCCATTGACGTACTTCAAAACATACACACATTGTACGTCAACGGCATTGGAACAAGTGATATCACAACAGATCTCTACGACACAAAAGATTGAAATAAATTGCAAATAGCTCTCACTAGGGCAGAGATAGCAAATACAATCATCCAGAGGACACACGTCCCAACATATCATCATTACATCACAGCGGAAGCACTCAACATGTCTGGGTACAGACAAGATCCAAATAGGCCTAAGAGGCCGGAAACGAAAAGACGGAGCCCATCCACGAAGTCTCGGATCCTGCCCGGGTCCGCTATCTACTCGTCAGCAGTCTCGTCATACTCCACGTAGTAGCCACCATGTAGATCCTCGGAAACGTCGTCTGCGGAAACCACAGCCCCAAAGGGGTCAGTACATAAACGTACTGGCAAGCAAGACTCACAGTTCACCAAAGTGTAGCCCGTCAACACCAAGCACAGATGCTTTGGGTTCAACGGAAGGAAGGGGATATGAAAGATGCTGCAACTGGCCGCTCTAACCAACTACAGAGTTACTACCACTTCCGGCTAACAGAAAGGAGATAAGATCGGGTATCGTAACCAACCTATCAACTAACTCCAAACAAACCCATCCTGGATCTCGCCCCTTATCCAAAGAAGCAATCCGAGGATAACTCACATAGTTGGATTAATGATGGTTCAGATTATTGTGTCAATAAGCCTATTACTAGTCAAGTTGTTAATCATTGGGTGTAAGGTTGTTAATCATTAGGTTTAAGTTGTCCTGAGTGCTTGTTAGCCAGTACTTTCACCAAGTAGTCCATAACCGCGGAAAACACGGCTTCTCGAGAAGATTTATCCCTGCAGGGTTGCACCAATTTGGCCGTACACGCAAGAATAACCCGCCAGATGGGATGCCTCCCACCAAGCGGGGCACTCTACACAACTCAACTCTTCTTCGCATCAAGCCCAAAGAACCTTGGGCGCACGGCTAATCGAGCCCCGAAGAAAGGGGACCCTCATAGCACTATAAGAACGTGTCCCCCTATATGCCGACTACAAAAGTTCCACCCTGGCCTGGGCTCGCAAAAACATGCATGCGGCAAATGGAAAACACGAACTAAATGAGGCGATTTGGACGAGATGCGAATCGAATCAAATTGAGGGGGGCGCCCATACTCGCTTCCCACATGCGGTTAGTGCGCTCATCATGGATCAGTAGACAAGACCCTTTTCCTATTAGGGTCGACACTAGCAGGCCTCAAAACCACACAGGGCCTCCTGCCGGTGCCTTATCATCAAATTATTATTAATAATAACATTAGCATGATTGATTGATTAAACATCAAGCCCCCAGAACGTAATAGAAATATAGTAACAGAAAGTAACGGGTAACAAACTCGAGCAAAACAACCTAAGCATGCTAGTAAGACACGGGCAACAAACCAAAGGTTATAGGTATGGAGGTGAGGCAATATCAGGGTTAAGAGATTCATGTGATAGGTTCGTAACAGAAACAACTATTACTAGGGCTAGCAGAATAGACAATGGAAAGTATCGGTAACCAATGTTGAAAGGAACATAGTGGTTCATGTGAGTGAATACTTGCCTGCAAACCCAGTAGCATGGTACTGAGCTAACTCCTTAGAAGGGGTGTCGTAAGTATCATCGGTCTCAACGTCGTCGTATATCCGAGAAGAAGCAAACAAACAATGCAGAAAGATAAACAATCAATAACATGGCATAGTGCACAAACATGGGATGATGCATGTCCAGTTAATTGATGCATCAATAGCAAACTAGTTGACAAGATAACACAAATTAAATGGACCCATATGCAATTTGGATTGCATATGGAAAGCCCATGAATTATGGTTGAAACAATTGTTTTACAACTAACCAATAGATGAAAGTGGATTAGCATGATGCATGTATGAGGAAAACAGCAGAGTAACAACAATAGAAGCAATTGGAAATAAGGTTTACCAAGTTTGGAAATTCATTTATTAAGTTTTGGAATTTTGGTTACTTAAGGGGTTACACAAGCAATTGGTGTTTTCACCAAGTTAAATTGTTCAAAACAGAATACAAAGTTCATATTTGAAAAGGACAAAAGGTTTTGGGTGGATTACATGTTTCACTTGGTGAAAAAGGATTTCAAATAAATTATTTATGAATTAAACAAGTTTAAGCAAGAATTAAATGAATTTAATTCAAACATGAACTTATTTGAATTTTTATTTGTTCAAAACATTAAACCAAATTCATATTTGAAAAGTTATACTTTTGTGGTTTGAAAACATATTTTATATGTCCCAAAAGAATTTGTTTTGATCAAATTATGAATTTAGCAATATTAAATGAATTAAATAAGGTTTAAATTATTTAACCAATTTTAATTATTCAAAACATGAAACAAATTTTATATTTGAAAAGTTGGTTTAATTTTGCATGGAAAACATATTTC
The DNA here is from genome assembly GCA_028641055.1 of Alopecurus myosuroides. Classification (NCBI taxonomy): domain Eukaryota; kingdom Viridiplantae; phylum Streptophyta; class Magnoliopsida; order Poales; family Poaceae; genus Alopecurus; species Alopecurus myosuroides. The sequence continues at coordinate 594,762,843 of CM054057.1, read as the reverse complement.
ATTTGTTGAAATTGGATTTAAAATGAGCAAGTTATTATTTTGGCAATTTTAAATGCAATAAATAAGAAACAGTTGTTTTCAGCAATTTAAAATATTCAAAACAGCAAACAAAATTTATATTTGGAAAGTACATGAAAAGTTGATTGGAAAACATATTTAGTTTGTGCAATTTGGAATTTTTATGCCCAAGTTATGAATTTTGCAAAATTAAGTGAATTAAACAAGTTTTTAAATATTGCACCAATTTAAAATATTCAAAACAGTAAACAATTTTTATATTTGGATAGAACATTTAATTTGGTACAGAAAACATATTAAAAATGTTGAATTTGGAGTTGGGATGAATTACTTATGCATTTTACAAGTTTTGGTGTAAATCTGCCATTTTTATCACCTCTAGGGACTTAGGAAAATTTTTGCAGGGGCTAGAAATAATTTACAAGGGCCTATTGGTGATTTCCTGGAAGTTTCTGTGTCAAAACAAAGGAAATAAAAAGATTGGTTTTATTTGGGAGAGGGGGGCTCGAACCCCCACCTCCTGCTGTGAGTGGAAGGAACCGAACCAGTGGGGTGTGATGCGCCTGGTGATAGGAAGGGGGAAGGGGTGAGGATAAGGTACAGCAACTGCCCTGTAATCCAAATAGGAAAAGAAAGACAGAAAAGGTGGCGGGGCTGGGGATCGAACCCACGAGCGCTTGGGAGCGCGCTGCGGTCACTGCCACTGCGGTGGGCTTGAATTGGTGATAGGAAAGGGGCAGACGGGAGGATATGCTGTGGATGCGGGATTTTTCTCTGAACCTAAAAACTGCACGTAACTGAACCTCAATCGGACAGACTAGATCGGCCGGCGGCAGCGATCGTTGATGATGCGCTCGCGGCCTGAGGGGCGCCGTGCGTGGTGGTGTGCGGTGTGCCGTGGGATGGCCGAGAGGGAGGAGGGAGGAGGGAGCGAGGGAAGGAGGAGGTGGGGCGCTCACCTTGCGGCAGGAGGAGGCGGTGGTCGGGGCAGGAGCAGGTGCAGCGGCAGGGCGCGGCCGGCGGCGAGACATGGACGGCGGCGGCGCCTCGCTGGGTCCCCGTGGCCGCCGAGGGGACGAGGAGAGAGAGGGTGGGCCGGCGTTTCCATTCCCGGCCTCGCCCTGGCCGGGGAAGGACCCAAACGCCGGCGATCGCCGGGGCAAAAGGAGGTAATTTTCGGATGGAGCTGGGTTCAGACAAAACAGAGAGCAGAGAGGGAAGGGAGGAAGAAGGAAGAAGAGATGGAGGCGGAGGAGAAAGAGGAGGAGGGAGAAGAAAAGATGGAGGAAACCCTAGGGCACCGGGTAGAGTTATAGGAGGGAGGGGATGGTGATCACCGTTGCCTGTTCTGTCTCTGCTACGTGGGTAGCTTGGATGGAGGTCGTACAAGGAGGAAGACGACAGGGGGGAAACGGGTATTTGGGCCTCTAGGGGGAATTGGGCTGGGCCATGCCCCTCTCCCTGCTAGCTGGTTCTTTTTATTATTTTTGTTCTACTGTTTTTTTTTGTAGCAAATGAAGATGGAAGAAAACAGATGGAAGTTGGGGTAGGAAAATTTATAGAAAAATTTGGGTGGCCTACTTATTGTGTTAGCAACCATTTGGCCAAATTTATTTTCCAAGATTTCATAATTTAAGTGTTGTTTGGAAATTGGTTTAGATTTGAAGTATTTGATAATTAATTGATTACTATTGAAAACAACAACTTTAATAGGGTGAACCCTATTGATTAAAATAGAACAATTGAGTTGATTTGTTTTGATAACATTCATAAATTCAAATTAGGAGCTGTTTGATGATTTGATTTGAATTTTGAATGTGGTCTGGAAATAATTGATTGATTAAAACCATCATTTTAATAGTTGAACATTATGGAATAATTGGAAACAATTAAGGTTTTGATTTGACTTTTTATTTGAAAAGGAGTGTAACAGAGCAAGTATGAACAATTATTTGGATGTTGGTTTGGAATTTCAAATGTTTTTGATATTAGATGAATTATTGATTAGAAACAAATCAATAGCTTTGGAATCACAACTTTAATGGAAACAATTGGTTGTTTTTATTTGAAATATGATTTTGGAAATTGTAACATCACAAGGATGAAACAAAAGGTTTGAATTTTGGTTTGAAATTCAAATAGAAAACAAAGGAAAACAAATGAAAACAGTTGGAAAACAAAGCAAAACAGAGAATAACAAATGGAAAACAAACAAAACAAATGCAATCAACATGATGCCATGATGCAAAACATAAAATAACAGAGAGCAAAACATTCTAATGGCTATTTTTCATACTTGGGATGTTACATTTGGATAAGGGGCGAGATCCAGGATGGGTTGGTTTGGTGGTTAGTCATAGTTGGTTACAATACACTATCTTATCCCTTTTCTGATAGCCGGAAGTTGTAGTATGTTCTATAGTTGGTTAGAGAAGCCAGTTGCAGCATCTTGTATATCCCCTTCCTTCCGTTGAACCCAAAGCATCTGTGCTTGGTGTTGACGGGTTACACTTTGGTGAACTGTGAGTCTTGCTTGCCAGTACGTTTATGTACTGACCCCTTTGGGGTTGTGGTTTCCGCAGACTACGTTTCCGAGGATCACCATGGTGGCTACTACGTGGAGTATGACGAGACTTCTGACGAGTAGATAGCGGACCCGGGCAGGATCCGAGACTTCGTGGATGGGCTCCGTCTTTCGTTTCCGGCTTCTTAAGCCTATTTGGATCTTGTCTGTACTCAGACCTTTTGAATGCTTCCGCTGTGATGTAATGATGAATTGTTGGGACATGTGTCCTCTGGATGATTTTATTTGCTATCTCTGCTCTAATGAGAGCTATTTGCAACTTATTTCCATCTTTTGTGTCGTAGAGATCTGTTGTGATATCACTTGTTCCAATGCCGTTGACGTACCATGTGTGTATGTTTTGAAGTACGTCAATGGAAGTATCTGGATTTCTATGGGATGGTTTGCGCAGACGATGAATAGTAAGAGAATGGTTGTCACACGTTTATGTTGGCCTGCTCATATTGAGATGCGGGTGCCGGTATGCCCCGTAAGCCATTTATCTACTGTTTGACGGACTGTGAGTATCCCCTAGAAGTCCGGGTGCGACATCATCAAACGTCACGTCGTAACAGGGTGACTATAAAGGTGTCGTTGGGTATTCGGAAAGTATTAGTTGAGGCTCATGGATCAAGAGTGGGATTTGTCCATCCAAATGACAGAGATATATACTCTGGCCCTCTCGGGTGATATCACATCGACACCACTTGCAAGCACGTGACTAGGTCACAAGGATGTCATATCACGGAACGAGTAAAAGAGTACTTGTCGGTAACGAGATCGAACTAGGTATGGTTGATACCAATGATCGGATCTCGGACAAGTAAAATATCGCGAGACAAAGGGAATTTGTTAAGATGTTGATGGTTCACATGATCACGAGAGTCCTCGTTGACTATATAGGAGTCATCACGGATCTCCAGATCCCGCTGTTGATTATTGATCGGAGAGGTGTCTCGATCATGTCTATTTTATTCTTGAACCGTAGGGTGACACAATTAAGGTTCAATGACGCATTTGAGAGGATACAGAATATCGAAGAATGTTTTGGACCGCACCGAAATTGTTTCGGGTAAAATTGAAATAGTTCAAGGGGTTTTTGTCGAATGGTTGTTAATAGAATTAACAAATGATTCGAGGTGCTATATGCAAATGTTTGGTAATGGAATTAACAAATATTAAAATAAAGAAATAATTTTTATTTATTTATTTATTAAAGAAAAACCTTAAGGATTTTCTAAGTGTGGTTTTAAGGAAGCATGAGTGGGTGTGAGTGGGGCTTCCACTCACATGAAGAGGGGAAGAGGTGGGGGAACCACATGGCTGGCCGTACCCCCCCCCTTGGGCTGCGTCCCCCTCCCCTATAAAAGGAAGGTGAGGGCTCCTCCTCCTCACACACTTGTCCCACCTCCTTTTCTCTCCACCGGCTGCTTCATTCCATGGTCTCCCGCTTGGCGAAGCGCTGACCGTGGGATTCTTCACCACACCACGCCGTCGTGCTGCTGGAGTTCCGAGGGATCCTCTACTTCCGCTGCCCCGCTGGATCGAGAGAACGGAGGTCTTCATCGAGTTGAACGTGTGACCAATCATGGAGGCACCGCCGGATTGCGGTGCACATCTTCTCGCTCTCGGGATCGGCGTGAGTATGATTACGCCAACAACGAGATTCAATCTCGTAACGCTTAGAGGCTACGAGGGTATGTCTTCTAAGAATCTTTCTCCCTGTTGCAATTCATCTCCTAGATTAGATCTTGGCCCTTCGGGTTTATCTCGCGTAAGAAATTTTTCGTTTCCTATGCAACGTACCCTTCACAGACCAGACCTCGGCCGTGGTGTCCAGTCCGACGACATGGGGGAGGATTTCCGGCGATAGGGAATTCACGAGGAATCCAAGAACCGTCTGATCCCGCAAGAGCCATGCAGCGTATGCAGGGTTGGGGATTGTGATTTTCTTCTTGTCTTGATCTTCAGCCTCCAAAGTTTTCTCCGGCGCGGCGTCGGTCCCATCGAGCAAGCCGATGGCCTGAGCACCACTAGCGACGGGAGGATGAGCATCTTCCAGAACAAAAAGTTTGTCTGGTTGAGCTTTTGTGAGGGTGGGGATCCCAGTCCGGCGGCGGCATTGGTCGACGAGGTTGATCCATGGCTGCGGCAAGAGGGGACTGTAGGTTTTGGGTTTTGTTTTTCTTGTAGATTGGTTTTCAGATCGATCGGCGGCGGCGGCTAGGTCGAGGAAGAGCTACGATGGCTCTGATACCATATTAACCGTGGCGGAAAAGATGCCGGTTACGTCATCGTGTTACGTGTTATATAGGTAGGGAAACAACCCCCTAACTTGGCTTACAAGGAACATACCGTATGGAGTGGTATACTATACCATAACCATACGGTATAACACGTATTACCTTCAACATTCTGAACTGAATGGACTCTCTCGGTCCCTCCATGTCAAAATATAGTGCATATTAGTTTCTTCGGAGTCAAACTTTGTAACTTTTACTATGTTTATAGAAAAAGACATCAATATCTACGGTAGAAAACAAATATTGTTATATCCATCATAAAATATATTTTTCACTTTATATTTTATTGGTATTGTAGTGAAGGATATCAGTATATGACTGACTTATCTGGTTCTAAACTAACGAGAAATATAGATGGATACCTGTTGTCAGTTCCTTGCATGTCACTAGAAATAGGGAACACTCTATCTCACATGCTTGTTGCAGGTGCTAACATGGACCCATAGAACAACTAAGTTACTGGCTAGTTTTCAAACTAACTGGAAGTACTTCTGGATACCCACTGTCGGCTTCTTCTTTGAGAATACAAAATACATAGAACTTAGATTTTTTTTTCTAGATGAGAAGAGAAAATACAAAATGACCATAACAGTTGAGCATACTTTCAATTTACCTTGTTAAAGTCTCAGCTAATTAGGTCAATATATACTAAAGGGAAAGGAACTGGTCTTGTTGACCGAAAAGGAGTGACGATGATCCCTAATTGATCAAGATAAATAACAAAATGAAGATAGATCTATGCATGATAAAAAATACTACTCCGCTAAATGCATATCCAACAGCGAGGAAGGCGCCCAGGGTACAGGGAGTTGCTGGTGCAGGGCGCTGGCTGGGTTGGCGTAGTGTGATCGGGGGTGAGGCAAATCGTGCTCCATTCCTCGTAGGAATAGGGGTTAGGCGCACGGTTCACATGGGTGTTCGTGCCAGGCCGGGGCGTTGTGGCCTCGTCACGGGGCCCAACGGCGGGGGTGGCAGGTTGCTGGTCATGGGCCGGCCTCGGATAGTGGCAGCCCAAGCTCGACCCAGCCATGTAAGAAGCTTCAAGATCATTCTCGGCATCAGCGAAAGCGGTAGGGCTGGGCACGGCAGTTTGAGTAAGCCGCGTTGTTTCCCGCGTCGCGACGGAGAAGCCTGTGCTTGGTCAGCATGGTCCCCGAGTGTGCCAGAAGCAGTAATTTGTCCAGACAACGGATCAGCGTCGGAAGCGGTGGGGCGCGCCTCTGGTAGCGAATCAGGGACATCGCTGAGCCAATGTGCATGGACAGAATACGTAAATCCATGTCTCATTGACTCGCAAAACAAATGCGTGCAAAGATCCTCAATTTTGATGATGGGATGGAAACTTAATTATGTCACAATGGTGCAAAGCAAACTATGTTATTGCACAGTTTGGGGGAAGCTTATGGCTGATACAACAATTCGGGTCTTGTTGATCATTATATGATTGAACCAATATGAAATTTTAGCTCTCAAGTCGCATATAAATTTTGTTTCCGGTAAAGATGAACAAATTAAGTGTATGCAATGATACTGAAAGTATTTTGAACTGAATGTAGTACTTTAATATGAGCACGATTCCAAATAAGTTAAGCAAGATGATAATTTGCATTCATTGACATCAATGTGATGATACCACGATCGCTATGCGTGGAACGATGACCTTGGCCTCGGTCTCGTTACGTGTTATATATGCCCTAATGGCGGTAAGTACATGGAGGAGGTTACAACCGAATTCAGGCTAGAGACAAATCGTACCAACCTTTATACAGATAGATTGGTGCGGAATACATTACTTGAGGGTGAAGATAAACCCCCTAGTCTCTATCTCTAACACCCCTCCTCAATCATAACCTTTCCCAAGGTTAAGATTGTGTCTAAATTCTTCAAGTTGTCGCACAGGCAATGCTTTTGTGAATCCCCCACTGGTCTTGTGAAGAAATAAATCTAATCTCAAGCAATTTGTTTGCTACACGTTCTCTAACAAAATGAAAATCTATCTCTGTATGCTTTGTTCTTGCATGAAAGGCAGGATTAGCTGACAGGTATGTGGCTCCCATATTATTACACCACAAACATGAGACTCTTTTCTGAGTAATGCCTAGTTCCTTTAGCACAGATTCAACCCCAGATATTTCGGCAGTAGCATTGGCCACTGCCTTGTACTCAGCCTCTGTGCTGGATCTTGAGACTGTTGCCTGTTTTCTAGCACTCCAAGAAATTAGATTTGGTCCAAAGTAGACAGGAAATCCACCTGTAGACCTCTTGTCATCTACACATCCTGCCCAGTCAGCATCAGAAAATGCACTCACCAATGTGGAGGGAGATTTTCTGAATGTTAGTCCAATACTTGGAGTTCCCTTAATATACCTCAATATTATCTTGACAGCTGTCCAATGAATAGTGGTGGGTGCATGCAAGTATTGGCATACCTTGTTTACTGAGAATGCAATGTCATGTCTTGTGAGAGTAAGATATTGGAGTGCGCCAACTATGCTCCTGTACCTTGTACCATCCTCGGGTCCTAGCACATTTCCTTGAACTGCAGAAAGTTTTTCTGAGGTTGACAATGGTGTGGGAGCTATTTTGGAGTCCTTCATACCAACCCTGCTCAACAAATCTAAAGCATACTTTTATTGTGTTAGAATAATGCCACTATTACACTTCTTGACTTCTATCCCCAAGAAGTAGTGCAATTCACCCAGATCCTTTAGTGCAAATGCCACACTTAGATCTTGAAGAAGTGTAGTGATAGCTTTGCTTGATGAGCTGGTAACAATGATGTCATCAACATATACAAGAACAAATATGATGATACCTGACTTGTTATAAATAAACAATGAGGTGTCAGCCTTGGATGGTGAGAAACCTAGTTCTTGTAACTTGGAACTCAACTCGGCAAACCATGCTCTTGGAGCTTGCTTGAGACCATATAATGATTTATCCAATTTGCACACAAAATGTGGTGCCTTGGGATCTTCATAACCCGGTGGCTGCTTCATATAAACTTCCTCTTCCAGAACACCATGAAGAAACGCGTTCTTTACATCTAGCTGCATCAAACTCCATCCTTTGGAAACTGAAATGGCTAGAACAAGTCGAATAGTAGCAGGTTTAACAACAGGACTAAAAGTGTCCTCATAGTCTATCCCATATCTTTGTTTAAACCCTTTTGCTACTAGCCTAGCTTTGTATCTATCAATAGTGCCATCAGCTTTCCTCTTAATTTTATAAACCCATTTGCAATCTATAAGATTTATGCCTTGCTTGTGAGGTACTAAATGCCATGTTTTATTCTTTACTAATGCATCATACTCATCATTCATAGCATTTTTCCAATGGTTATTTTCTAATGCTATTTCTAGATTTTCAGGTTCACTAGATGCATCTAATAAACCTTGTTTGAAGTTTTTCTTATAAGTAATTGTTCCATCTTTAAAAGCCTTAGGCTTACTGTTACCGGTTGATGCTCTTGTGCGATGCGGCGGTGCCTCGGGTGGTTCTGCAGATGATCCGGGCAAAGAGGATCCCGCCCCGGTATCAGATGGCGCAGCAGATCCTGTTCGCTGCCCTGGGCGCGTCAGTTCGCCCCGTACGACCGATCGGCCGCGCGCGATTGGTCCACCTGGCGCTGTGCTTCTCCACCTAGTCGGCTGCCCGCGCGTGGGAGCAGCAGACGAGGGCCCACGGTGTCGGGTGGACCCACTCGTCGCATCGGATGCGCTTGGCTCCGGTTGACTCGCCCCTTGACGCTGTGGATAGCCAGATGACGTGGCGCCTGGTGACTGGCTGCTTGACGACGCGGAGGACGACGCATAAGACGACGCGGGATTCGATCCCGACACAGATTCTTCCGAAATCTGGCGCGATCCCGAAGAGGATTGCTCAGGGGGATCTGCATCGTGTCCGGTGCTTCTGTCTTCTTGTGAGGAATTTTCACTTTGCTCGTTTTCACTCGTTTGAGCATCGTTTTGCGCCAAATTTTCTTCTGTATTCTGCTGCTGCACCTGAGAACAATGTGAGGGAACAAAACCAGCAGGAGAGACATTAGGTGTTAGATCATTGCATTGTTGCCCCCTTGAGCTATTACCGGATTTTGGAGCGATTCGGGCAAGAGGAGAATTTCCTTGCGAACAAGAGCCCGGCATTGGGATGAAGTTGAGAGAAAGGGAAAACAGCTTCATCAAAAACAACATCTCGTGAGATGTAGACACGTCCAGTGGAAACATCTAGGCACTTTACTCCTTTGTGCATGTGGCTATAACCGAGAAAAACACATTGTTTTGATCTAAACGCAAGTTTGCGTTTGTTATAAGGACGAAGGTTAGGCCAGCACGCACACCCAAATACTCGCAGAGATGAGTAATCAAGAGATTCTTTTAGGAGGCGTTCCAGGGGGATTTTATTATTGATGACAGATGAAGGAAGCATGTTGATAAGATATGTAGCAGTTAAGAAAGCTTCATCCCAAAATTTTAGTGGCATAGATGCATTAGCTAGAAGGGCAAGTCCAACCTCAACTATATGCCTATGTTTTCTTTCGGCAGAGCCGTTTTGTTGATGGGCATGTGGACAAGAAACATGATGGGAGATGCCTACTCTTTGGAAGAAGGGATTTAATTTCTCATATTCCCCTCCCCAGTTAGTTTGCATGGCAATAATTTTCCTATCAAATTTGCGTTCAACGAGATTTTCGAAATTCTGAAAAACTTGAAAGACTTCAGATTTCTTTTTGAGAAGGTAGATCCATGAAAATTTACTAAAGTCATCTATGAAGCTTACAGAGTAAGAAAATCTACCAACAGATGTTGGTGCTGCCCCCCACACATCGGAGAAGACAAGCTCTAATGGAGCACTAGAGACACTGGTAGAACATGTGTGTGGGAGTTGATGACTTTTTGCACGTTGACATGAATCACAAACAGACTCAATACTAGAATTATTGGAATATGGAAGATTAAAATTCCTAAGCACTCGTTGAACTACTTTGAAGGAAGGATGACCCAATCTATCATGCCACCGTGAAGCTGAAGGCTTGGTGACGCTAAAAACTTGCTTATTGTTTATTGTTGAGGAAGACACCAGCGGGTAAAGGCCCTTCATGCATCTACCTTTGAGGAGAATTTTCTTCGTTGCTAGATCCTTCACATAAAATGTCCACGGGTGAAATTCAACAAAGACATGGTTATCTTTAGTGAAACGATGAATGGAGACTAGATTTTTTGTGACTTGTGGAACATGAAGGATATTACGAAGAAGAAAGTTTGGATGGGGAGTCAACAGTTGCATGACCAACATGACTAATGTCCATACATGTTCCATTGGCCGCATGGATCTTCTCGCGGCCTTGATACTTCTCCTTCATGGTGAGCTTGTCAAGCTCGCCGGTGATATGGTCGGTGGCGCCGGTGTCGGAGTACCAATTTAGATCCACCTCATAGGAGGCGGCATTGGAACCCTTCTCTTCCTCCTCTTCTTAATCATCGGAGTAGCGGTGCCAGCACTTCCAGGCAGGGTGACTGGGTTTTTGGGAGATCTGGCATATGACCCTGTCGTCGTTGCTGTCCTTGACCAGGGCCGTAGCCGCGGCCGCCTCCACCACGTCCACGGTGTGCTCCTCGGCCACCTCGACGTGGTCCAGCGCGTCCTCGCGCGGCGGCGTTTGCAGATGAGCCGCTGCCATCGCCTCCGATGCCAAGCAGCAGCTCCATTTGGTGATCGTACGACATTACTTGGGCATACAGCTCGCTCACCGTGATCTTGACGGTGGGGTTGGCGCCGATGGTGGCGAAGAGAGGGTTGTAGGGATCGTCAAGCCCTGCGAGCACGTACTCCACCAGCTCGTCATCCTCGATCGGCCTGCTGACGTCCGCGAGTTCATCGGCGATGCCCTTGACTTGGGCGAAGTATTGCGCCGTGGTTTTACCCTCCTTCTTGGTATTGGCGAGCTTGATCCGTAGATTGGCGATGCGAGTACGTGACTACGCGGCGAACATCGCCGTGATCGCTGCCCATACGGTCGCTGCTGTCTTCATGCCGATGCAGAAGATCATGATGTCTCTTTTCAGAGAGTTGTGCAGGTACGTGAGCACCTGCTGATCCGTCGCCACCCATGCCTCGTAGGCAGGATTTGACACTTAGGTGGTGGTCTTGTCGCTCGCCTTGACGGTGATCATATTTGCGGGAGCAACGCTGCTTCCATCAAGGAAACCCATCAGGCGTGCCCCGCGGACTGCCGGGAGAACTTGGGTTTCCCATAGCAGGTAGTTGTCCCGTGTTAGCTTCTCCGCCGTGCCTTGGCTTGGGAGTGGGCTGGTCATGGTGATGGCAGCGGCGGGAGGGGACGATGGTGTTTGGCTAGATGTGTTTTGGACGATTGGCTCTGATACCATGTGATGATACCACGATCGCTATGCATGGAACGATGACCTTGGCCTCGGTCTCATTACGTGTTATATATGCCACAATGGCGGTAAGTACATGGAGGAGGTTACAACCGAATTCAGGATAGAGAGATATCAAACCAACCTTTATACAGATAGATTGGTGCGGAATACATTACTTGAGTATGAAGATAAACCCCCTAGTCTCTATCTCTAAAAATCAAAACAATCATACCCTGCTTGTTGCAGATTCTAACGTGAGCCACATTCGAGTTGATTTGATAGAGTGACAGCAGACCTCCTAAGTTATGATAAGACGCGCTCTTTACTTTCGTAAGTCTTAGTCTCCCAGCTAATTGAGGTCAGTCTACGCTAAAGGGAAAATGATTAGTCTTATTGACTGACGGAACAAATGCGAGAAGACAATTCACATGTATTTGTTAAGGTGTGTTAGTATTGGTCAAGGAGTCTGTATTAGTCTAGATGTTATTTCATTATCCCCCAGGTCATATGTAATGTATATATATGCCCCATGGGTTATCAACATAGACAAATTGCATATTTATAATATGGTATCAGAGCCCAGGTTTTTGGGATTTCTTTTGGACGCCCAACACGTCCTCATGGATTTTTTCCGTCTCTCCCTTGATCGATTCATCGATCTCAGCCCATCCAATATTGTTCGAAGTCTTTTTCAGTCTCCGATCCGAGCACTGCTCGTGCTCTCGTTCCTGCCCGTCTTGTTTTCGTCCGTCTCAACTGCAGATCTCCGGCCGCCTCCGTCTGCTTCTGCCCGTCTGTGGAGCAAGCCTTCTCCAGTACATATCGATCGATCTCTTCCATCGCCTCGTCTTTCCTGCATCGTACGGCCCGTCCCTGCCGAAGACACCTCGGGTCAGCCCTGCCGAAGTCACCTCGGGCCGCCGCCGCCTCAAGACGCAGCCTCGCATCAAGTCGTAGCCACCTCGGGCCGCCGCCCCCGTCCGTCGCCTCAAGCAGCAGCCGCCGTCCGTCGTCGCCTCAAGTTGCAGCTCCGTCAGCCGTCCCTGCCGGCCGCCTCCTCCGTCTGTGGCCGCCGCCTCCTCGGCTCATCGCCTTCTCTGTACGGGGCCGGGCGCTGCTATCCCGCTCGGGTCTGTGGTCTTCCCGACCATGGTTGTTCCGATATGAGGGTTGACTCCTATTCTGACAAAAAAAATGTTGATGTCTGCTGCTGATCCCAATCTTGGTTCTCCTCCACGTTCCTTGTTGTTCCCTGGCCCTCGCCACCATGATTCACTTCCGCTGCCGCACCACCATTAGTCTCTCCGTTTTTTCTAGTTTTCTCTATTTCCGCTGCGTCCACCAGATCCATTGTTTCTTTTTGTGTTTCTTATGTCATGAAAGTCCACCATACTTTTACTTGTCAGCATCTTTTACCGGTCCTGGTCCTTCTATAGGATTTTTGTGGCCTCCTAATCTCGGTCCTGGTCCTTTTATAGGATTTTTGTGGCTCCTTATCTCGGTTCTGGTCCTTTCTATAGGATGTTTGTGGCCTCATTTTCTCGGTCCTACTCCTTTCTATGGAATTTTTGTGGCCTCATTTTGCATTGTCATTGATCTACGCATTTTCTTTCGTCGTTGGACTTCTTACGTCGTGTGTTTCTTGTGCTATGATTGTTTGTGACATGCTCTTCTCTTGATCGAATATCGGTCTCTGTCGGGATCATTTTTCAATCGACTCTATTCGTTCTGACTTGACTCTACAGGTTTTGAAGACTCTTCATGCTACAAGACACTTTCAAGACGCCGATTCTGGATTTTCATTTTTTTCTCCTAGTGTACACTTCTTCAAATGCAATGCTATTGCATACGCTTTGCATTTGGGGGGAGGGGATTATGGTGTGTTAGTATTGGTCTAGGAGTCCGTATGAGTCTAGATGTTATTTTCTTATTTCCCAAGTCATATGTAATATATATATGCCCCATCGACTATCAATATAGACAAGTTGCATATTCGTAAAAATTTACTTCATGAAAATCTAACCTGCTTGTTGCGGGTGCTAACATGGACCCATGTGAATTGTGAGATCTACTCTTGAAATGGGCTTGCTAAATTAATTAAAGGACTCTAGGGATATCAGTACATGACTAAGTGATTGGTCAGTTTTAAAACTAATTGGAAGTACTGCTGAAAACCGGCTGGGAGAACCTATATAGAAATCTTACCTTACACAGATGAGAAGAGAAAATAAGAATTGGCCATCACAATTAAGCATAATTTCTGAATAATTTTTTAATCCTCAAATAATTAATGTCAATATGTCGGGGGGTTACCCCCGAGTAGGGGTAAGGCAAGTGCTAAAGGCAAGGTCAAGGAGCTATTTGACTAAGTAGCTGGCTACCCGGTACTCGCTACCCGGTGGGCTGCTATCCGGTCGTACCCGCAAGTGGCCAGAAGGAAGAATCAAGAAAGTTGTGTTCCTCCAAGTAGAGGAGTTGGTCCGAGTAGAGGGAGTAGTTTCCTACTCGGGCCAGAAGTCAATGGAGCCGTTCTGACAAAGGATCCCGCGTATCCTGCGTCTGTATGGAGTGCGGTTCAACTTACGGAGCGCGTGATTATCCGCGCTCCGGCGTGGCTACAGTGCGGTAGGAGCCTGTCTAGTCCTGTCACTGACAGAGGGGACAGGACAGGGCTACGGGCCTACCCTATCTCACTGACAAGGGTGGACAGGTCCCATCTCCGAACGGCGCGACGACTTACGGTGCACGCGTCAGCGGGAACCCGGAGGCGTGCGTGGTTCTGCAGTGCTCCTGTCCCATCAAGCTGTACCTTTTAGTCTTATTCTATTCGGCTGGGCACCAGTATATAAGGTGCCCTGCCTCCTCCTGTGCGAGGGTCGACACTCTGGATTGCTTCACTACTCACAGACAGAACTAGAGAGAAGAGTGGCTACTCGGCTGAAGGCATGTACTGTACTGTGACTACTCGGTAAACACCATATAAAGAGAGAGGCAGGAGTAGGGGTATTACCTCCACACGAGGGCCCTGAACCTGGGTAAGATCTTGTTGTTTGCAGTGATTGTGACTTACCACACGCAGCTACTCGTCGTGTGATCCCTCCCCGAGCACCTCCAGCGTCCATCGGCCCCAACATTAGCCATCCCATGGCATCTGCCGTGATACCACCACGACAGTTGGCGCCCACCGTGGGGAAGACAGAGGCGCTGGCTGGAGTCCATGTTCGGACGGGACTCATTTATGCTACTGGGGAGCGCGTGGTCTGTGGCCTTTTCCACAGATTCGGCTCCTTCGACTTCGTCACCGACAACGCCGGAGATTTCGGCGCGAGGCCCATACCGGCAGGCGGCTCGGTGCTCTCCTTCGGCTCGCACCTCGTCTACGTCGCCACTGCCATCGTCCGCGAGTTTCCAGAGGAAGTGCTGGTCGCGGAAGATCCTCCTGCTGTGCTTGCTGCCCGCGGAAGGCCGATAGGCTGCTCCGCGGACAGCGTGGAGGTGATGATGACCGGCCCGGCCACCGATGCCGGGAAGGGCGCGGCTGCTGCCGCGGAGGTCATCGAGGACCTTGCTGGCCCGAGTGCTGGCCAGAGGACCCACAAGCCCTACGAGAAGGACTCCAACATCCCTCTCTCCACTACACCGACGATACCGGCATCCGCTTCGCGGATGGGCATGCCGCCTCCCACCGAGCTCGAGCTCTTGACCATGAGGGCGTAGCTCGACCGGCAGCGTCAGGAGCTGCTCGCTGAGCACCTGGAGCTTGAAAAGGTGGCGGGGCTGGGGATCGAACCCACGAGCGCTTGGGAGCGCGCTGTGGTCACTGCCACTGCGGTGGGCTTGAATTGGTGATAGGAAAGGGGCAGACGGGAGGATATGCTGTGGATGCGGGATTTTTCTCTGAACCTAAAAACTGCACGTAACTGAACCTCAATCGGACAGACTAGATCGGCCGGCGGCAGCGATCGTTGATGATGCGCTCGCGGCCTGAGGGGCGCCGTGCGTGGTGGTGTGCGGTGTGCCGTGGGATGGCCGAGAGGGAGGAGGGAGGAGGGAGCGAGGGAAGGAGGAGGTGGGGCGCTCACCTTGCGGCAGGAGGAGGCGGTGGTCGGGGCAGGAGCAGGTGCAGCGGCAGGGCGCGGCCGGCGGCGAGACATGGACGGCGGCGGCGCCTCGCTGGGTCCCCGTGGCCGCCGAGGGGACGAGGAGAGAGAGGGTGGGCCGGCGTTTCCATTCCCGGCCTCGCCCTGGCCGGGGAAGGACCCAAACGCCGGCGATCGCCGGGGCAAAAGGAGGTAATTTTCGGATGGAGCTGGGTTCAGACAAAACAGAGAGCAGAGAGGGAAGGGAGGAAGAAGGAAGAAGAGATGGAGGCGGAGGAGAAAGAGGAGGAGGGAGAAGAAAAGATGGAGGAAACCCTAGGGCACCGGGTAGAGTTATAGGAGGGAGGGGATGGTGATCACCGTTGCCTGTTCTGTCTCTGCTACGTGGGTAGCTTGGATGGAGGTCGTACAAGGAGGAAGACGAAAGGGGGGAAAAGGGTATTTGGGCCTCTAGGGGGAATTGGGCTGGGCCATGCCCCTCTCCCTGCTAGCTGGTTCTTTTTATTATTTTTGTTCTACTGTTTTTTTTTTGTAGCAAATGAAGATGGAAGAAAACAGATGGAAGTTGGGGTAGGAAAATTTATAGAAAAATTTGGGTGGCCTACTTATTGTGTTAGCAACCATTTGGCCAAATTTATTTTCCAAGATTTCATAATTTAAGTGTTGTTTGGAAATTGGTTTAGATTTGAAGTATTTGATAATTAATTGATTACTATTGAAAACAACAACTTTAATAGGGTGAACCCTATTGATTAAAATAGAACAATTGAGTTGATTTGTTTTGATAACATTCATAAATTCAAATTAGGAGATGTTTGATGATTTGATTTGAATTTTGAATGTGGTCTGGAAATAATTGATTGATTAAAACCATCATTTTAATAGTTGAACATTATGGAATAATTGGAAACAATTAAGGTTTTGATTTGACTTTTTATTTGAAAAGGAGTGTAACAGAGCAAGTATGAACAATTATTTGGATGTTGGTTTGGAATTTCAAATGTTTTTGATATTAGATGAATTATTGATTAAAACAAATCAATAGCTTTGGAATCACAACTTTAATGGAAACAATTGGTTGTTTTTATTTGAAATATGATTTTGGAAATTGTAACATCACAAGGATGAAACAAAAGGTTTGAATTTTGGTTTGAAATTCAAATAGAAAACAAAGGAAAACAAATGAAAACAGTTGGAAAACAAAGCAAAACAGAGAATAACAAATGGAAAACAAACAAAACAAATGCAATCAACATGATGCCATGATGCAAAACATAAAATAACAGAGAGCAAAACATTCTAATGGCTATTTTTCATACTTGGGATGTTACATTTGGATAAGGGGCGAGATCCAGGATGGGTTTGTTTGGTGGTTAGTCATAGTTGGTTACGATACACTATCTTATCCCTTTTCTGATAGCCGGAAGTTGTAGTATGTTCTATAGTTGGTTAGAGAAGCCAGTTGCAGCATCTTTTATATCCCCTTCCTTCCGTTGAACCCAAAGCATCTGTGCTTGGTGTTGACGGGTTACACTTTGGTGAACTGTGAGTCTTGCTTGCCAGTACGTTTATGTACTGACCCCTTTGGGGTTGTGGTTTCCGCAGACTACGTTTCCGAGGATCACCATGGTGGCTACTACGTGGAGTATGACGAGACTTCTGACGAGTAGATAGCGGACCCGGGCAGGATCCGAGACTTCGTGGATGGGCTCCGTCTTTCGTTTCCGGCTTCTTAAGCCTATTTGGATCTTGTCTGTACTCAGACCTTTTGAATGCTTCCGCTGTGTAATGATGAATTGTTGGGACGTGTGTCCTCTGGATGATTTTATTTGCTATCTCTGCTCTAATGAGAGCTATTTGCAACTTATTTCCATCTTTTGTGTCGTAGAGATCTGTTGTGATATCACTTGTTCCAATGCCGTTGACGTACCATGTGTGTAGTTTTGAAGTACGTCAATGGAAGTATCTGGATTTCTATGGGATGGTTTGCGCAGACGATGAATAGTAAGAGAATGGTTGTCACACGTTTATGTTGGGCCTGCTCATATTGAGATGCGGGTGCCGGTATGCCCCGTAAAGCCATTTATCTACTGTTTGACGGACTGTGAGTATCCCCTAGAAGTCCGGGTGCGACATCATCAAACGTCACGTCGTAACAGGGTGACTATAAAGGTGTCGTTGGGTATTCGGAAAGTATTAGTTGAGGCTCATGGATCAAGAGTGGGATTTGTCCATCCAAATGACAGAGAGATATACTCTGGCCCTCTCGGGTGATATCACATCGACACCACTTGCAAGCACGTGACTAGGTCACAAGGATGTCATATCACGGAACGAGTAAAAGAGTACTTGTCGGTAACGAGATCGAACTAGGTATGGTTGATACCAATGATCGGGTCTCGGACAAGTAAAATATCGCGAGACAAAGGGAATTTGTTAAGATGTTGATGGTTCACATGATCACGAGTCCTCGTTGACTATATAGGAGTCATCACGGATCTCCAGATCCCGCTGTTGATTATTGATCGGAGAGGTGTCTCGATCATGTCTATTTTATTCTTGAACCGTAGGGTGACACAATTAAGGTTCAATGACGCATTTGAGAGGATACAGAATATCGAAGAATGTTTTGGACCGCACCGAAATTGTTCGGGTAAAATTGAAATAGTTCAAGGGGTTTTTGTCGAATGGTTGTTAATAGAATTAACAAATGATTCGAGGTGCTATATGCAAATGTTTGGTAATGGAATTAACAAATATTAAAATAAAGAAATAATTTTTATTTATTTATTTATTAAAGAAAAACCTTAAGGATTTTCTAAGTGTGGTTTTAAGGAAGCATGAGTGGGTGTGAGTGGGGCTTCCACTCACATGAAGAGGGGAAGAGGTGGGGGAACCACATGGCTGGCCGTACCCCCCCCTTGGGCTGCGTCCCCCTCCCCTATAAAAGGAAGGTGAGGGCTCCTCCTCCTCACACACTTGTCCCACCTCCTTTTCTCTCCACCGGCTGCTTCATTCCATGGTCTCCCGCTTGGCGAAGCGCTGACCGTGGGATTCTTCACCACACCACGCCGTCGTGCTGCTGGAGTTCCGAGGGATCCTCTACTTCCGCTGCCCCGCTGGATCGAGAGAACGGAGGTCTTCATCGAGTTGAACGTGTGACCAATCATGGAGGCACCGCCGGATTGCGGTGCACATCTTCTCGCTCTCGGTATCGGCGTGAGTATGATTACGCCAACAACGAGATTCAATCTCGTAACGCTTAGAGGCTACGAGGGTATGTCTTCTAAGAATATTTCTCCATGTTGCAATTCATCTCCTAGATTAGATCTTGGCCCTTCGGGTTTATCTCGCGTAAGAAATTTTTCGTTTCCTATGCAACGTACCCTTCACAGACCAGACCTCGGTCGTGGTGTCCAGTCCGACGACATGGGGGAGGATTTCCGGCGATAGGGAATTCACGAGGAATCCAAGAACCGTCTGATCCCGCAAGAGCCATGCAGCGTATGCAGGGTTGGGGATTGTGATTTTCTTCTTGTCTTGATCTTCAGCCTCCAAAGTTTTCTCAGGCGCGGCGTCGGTCCCATCGAGCAAGCCGATGGCCTGAGCACCACTAGCGACGGGAGGATGAGCATCTTCCAGAACAAAAAGTTTGTCTGGTTGAGCTTTTGTGAGGGTGGGGATCCCAGTCCGGCGGCGGCATTGGTCGACGAGGTTGATCCATGGCTGCGGCAAGAGGGGACTGTAGGTTTTGGGTTTTGTTTTTCTTGTAGATTGGTTTTCAGATCGATCGGCGGCGGCGGCTAGGTCGAGGAAGAGCTACGATGGCTCTGATACCATATTAACCGTGGCGGAAACGATGCCGGTTACGTCATCGTGTTACGTGTTATATAGGTAGGGAAACAACCCCCTAACTTGGCTTACAAGGAACATACCGTATGGAGTGGTATACTATACCATAACCATACGGTATAACACGTATTACCTTCAACATTCTGAACTGAATGGACTCTCCGGTCCCTCCATGTCAAAATATAGTGCATATTAGTTTTCTTCGGAGTCAAACTTTGTAACTTTTACTATGTTTATAGAAAAAGACATCAATATACTAGAAAACAAATATTGTTATATCCATCATAAAATATATTTTCACTTTATATTTTATTGGTATTGTAGTGAAGGATATCAGTATATGACTGACTTATCTGATTCTAAACTAAACGAGAAATATAGATGGATACCTGTTGTCAGTTCCTTGCATGTCACTAGAAATAGGGAACACTCTATCTCACATGCTTGTTGCAGGTGCTAACATGGACCCATAGAACAACTAAGTTACTGGCTAGTTTTCAAACTAACTGGAAGTACTTCTGGATACCCACTGTCGGCTTCTTCTTTGAGAATACAAAATACATAGAACTTAGATTTTTTTTTCTAGATGAGAAGAGAAAATACAAAATGACCATAACAGTTGAGCATACTTTCAATTTACCTTGTTAAAGTCTCAGCTAATTAGGTCAATATATACTAAAGGGAAAGGAACTGGTCTTGTTGACCGAAAAGGAGTGACGATGATCCCTAATTGATCAAGATAAATAACAAAATGAAGATAGATCTATGCATGATAAAAAATACTACTCCGCTAAATGCATATCCAACAGCGAGGAAGGCGCCCCAGGGTACAGGGAGTTGCTGGTGCAGGGCGCTGGCTGGGTTGGCGTAGTGTGATCGGGGGTGAGGCAAATCGTGCTCCATTCCTCGTAGGAATAGGGGTTAGGCGCACGGTTCACATGGGTGTTCGTGCCAGGCCGGGGCGTTGTGGCCTCGTCATGGGGCCCAACGGCGGGGGTGGCAGGTTGCTGGTCATGGGCCGGCCTCGGATAGTGGCAGCCCAAGCTCGACCCAGCCATGTAAGAAGCTTCAAGATCATTCTCGGCATCAGCGAAAGCGGTAGGGCTGGGCACGGCAGTTTGAGTAAGCCGCGTTGTTTCCCGCGTCGCGACGGAGAAGCCTGTGCTTGGTCAGCATGGTCCCCGAGTGTGCCAGAAGCAGTAATTTGTCCAGACAACGGATCAGCGTCGGAAGCGGTGGGGCGCGCCTCTGGTAGCGAATCAGGGACATCGCTGAGCCAATGTGCATGGACAGAATACGTAAAATCCATGTCTCATTGACTCGCAAAACAAATGCGTGCAAAGATCCTCAATTTTGATGATGGGATGGAAACTTAATTATGTCACAATGGTGCAAAGCAAACTATGTTATTGCACAGTTTGGGGGAAGCTTATGGCTGATACAACAATTCGGGTCTTGTTGATCATTATATGATTGAACCAATATGAAATTTTAGCTCTCAAGTCGCATATAAATTTTGTTTCCGGTAAAGATGAACAAATTAAGTGTATGCAATGATACTGAAAGTATTTTGAACTGAATGTAGTACTTTAATATGAGCACGATTCCAAATAAGTTAAGCAAGATGATAATTTGCATTCATTGACATCAATGTGATGATACCACGATCGCTATGCGTGGAACGATGACCTTGGCCTCGGTCTCGTTACGTGTTATATATGCCCTAATGGCGGTAAGTACATGGAGGAGGTTACAACCGAATTCAGGCTAGAGACAAATCGTACCAACCTTTATACAGATAGATTGGTGCGGAATACATTACTTGAGGGTGAAGATAAACCCCCTAGTCTCTATCTCTAACACCCCTCCTCAATCATAACCTTTCCCAAGGTTAAGATTGTGTCTAAATTCTTCAAGTTGTCGCACAGGCAATGCTTTTGTGAAGCCCCCACTGGTCTTGTGAAGAAATAAATCTAATCTCAAGCAATTTGTTGCTACACGTTCTCTAACAAAATGAAAATCTATCTCTGTATGCTTTGTTCTTGCATGAAAGGCAGGATTAGCTGACAGGTATGTGGCTCCCATATTATTACACCACAAACATGAGACTCTTTTCTGAGTAATGCCTAGTTCCTTTAGCACAGATTCAACCCAGATAATTTCGGCAGTAGCATTGGCCACTGCCTTGTACTCAGCCTCTGTGCTGGATCTTGAGACTGTTGCCTGTTTTCTAGCACTCCAAGAAATTAGATTTGGTCCAAAGTAGACAGGAAATCCACCTGTAGACCTCTTGTCATCTACACATCCTGCCCAGTCAGCATCAGAAAATGCACTCACCAATGTGGAGGGAGATTTTCTGAATGTTAGTCCAATACTTGGAGTTCCCTTAATATACCTCAATATTATCTTGACAGCTGTCCAATGAATAGTGGTGGGTGCATGCAAGTATTGGCATACCTTGTTTACTGAGAATGCAATGTCATGTCTTGTGAGAGTAAGATATTGGAGTGCGCCAACTATGCTCCTGTACCTTGTACCATCCTCGGGTCCTAGCACATTTCCTTGAACTGCAGAAAGTTTTTCTGAGGTTGACAATGGTGTGGGAGCTATTTTGGAGTCCTTCATACCAACCCTGCTCAACAAATCTAAAGCATACTTTTATTGTGTTAGAATAATGCCACTATTACACTTCTTGACTTCTATCCCCAAGAAGTAGTGCAATTCACCCAGATCCTTTAGTGCAAATGCCACACTTAGATCTTGAAGAAGTGTAGTGATAGCTTTGCTTGATGAGCTGGTAACAATGATGTCCTCAACATATACAAGAACAAATATGATACCTAACTTGTTATAAATAAACAATGAGGGTGTCAGCCTTGGATGGTGAGAAACCTAGTTCTTGTAACTTGGAACTCAACTCGGCAAACCATGCTCTTGGAGCTTGCTTGAGACCATATAATGATTTATCCAATTTGCACACAAAATGTGGTGCCTTGGGATCTTCATAACCCGGTGGCTGCTTCATATAAACTTCCTCTTCCAGAACACCATGAAGAAACGCGTTCTTTACATCTAGCTGCATCAAACTCCATCCTTTGGAAACTGAAATGGCTAGAACAAGTCGAATAGTAGCAGGTTTAACAACAGGACTAAGTGTCCTCATAGTCTATCCCATATCTTTGTTTAAACCCTTTTCCTACTAGCCTAGCTTTGTATCTATCAATAGTGCCATCAGCTTTCCTCTTAATTTTATAAACCCATTTGCAATCTATAAGATTTATGCCTTGCTTGTGAGGTACTAAATGCCATGTTTATTCTTTACTAATGCATCATACTCATCATTCATAGCATTTTTCCAATGGTTATTTTCTAATGCTATTTCTAGATTTTCAGGTTCACTAGATGCATCTAATAAACCTTGTTTGAAGTTTTTCTTATAAGTAATTGTTCCATCTTTAAAAGCCTTAGGCTTACTGTTACCGGTTGATGCTCTTGTGCGATGCGGCGGTGCCTCGGGTGGTTCTGCAGATGATCCGGGCAAAGAGGATCCCGCCCCGGTATCAGATGGCGCAGCAGATCCTGTTCGCTGCCCTGGGCGCGTCAGTTCGCCCCGTACGACCGATCGGCCGCGCGCGATTGGTCCACCTGGCGCTGTGCTTGTCCACCTAGTCGGCTGCCCGCGCGTGGGAGCAGCAGACGAGGGCCCACGGTGTCGGGTGGACCCACTCGTCGCATCGGACGCGCTTGGCTCCGGTTGACTCGCCCCTTGACGCTGTGATAGCCAGATGACGTGGCGCCTGGTGACTGGCTGCTTGACGACGCGGAGGACGACGCATAAGACGACGCGGGATTCGATCCCGACACAGATTCTTCCGAAATCTGGCGCGATCCCGAAGAGGATTGCTCAGGGGGATCTGCATCGTGTCCGGTGCTTCTGTCTTCTTGTGACGAATTTTCACTTTGCTCGTTTTCACTCGTTTGAGCATCGTTTTGCGCCAAATTTTCTTCTGTATTCTGCTGCTGCACCTGAGAACAATGTGAGGGAACAAAACCAGCAGGAGAGACATTAGGTGTTAGATCATTGCATTGTTGCCCCCTTGAGCTATTACCGGATTTTGGAGCGATTCGGGCAAGAGGAGAATTTCCTTGCGAAGAAGAGCCCGGCATTGGGATGAAGTTGAGAGAAAGGGAAAACAGCTTCATCAAAAACAACATCTCGTGAGATGTAGACACGTCCAGTGGAAACATCTAGGCACTTTACTCCTTTGTGCATGTGGCTATAACCGAGAAAAACACATTGTTTTGATCTAAACGCAAGTTTGCGTTTGTTATAAGGACGAAGGTTAGGCCAGCACGCACACCCAAATACTCGCAGAGATGAGTAATCAAGAGATTCTTTTAGGAGGCGTTCCAGGGGGATTTTATTATTGATGACAGATGAAGGAAGCATGTTGATAAGATATGTAGCAGTTAAGAAAGCTTCATCCCAAAATTTTAGTGGCATAGATGCATTAGCTAGAAGGGCAAGTCCAACCTCAACTATATGCCTATGTTTTCTTTCGGCAGAGCCGTTTTGTTGATGGGCAGTGGACAAAACATGATGGGAGATGCCTACTCTTTGGAAGAAGGGATTTAATTTCTCATATTCCCCTCCCCAGTTAGTTT
Organism: Alopecurus myosuroides; assembly: GCA_028641055.1. Taxonomy (NCBI): domain Eukaryota; kingdom Viridiplantae; phylum Streptophyta; class Magnoliopsida; order Poales; family Poaceae; genus Alopecurus; species Alopecurus myosuroides. Next base: position 594,738,959 of record CM054057.1, on the reverse strand, counting down.
GCATGGCAATAATTTTCCTATCAAATTTGCGTTCAACGAGATTTTCGAAATTCTGAAAAACTTGAAAGACTTCAGATTTCTTTTTGAGAAGGTAGATCCATGAAAATTTACTAAAGTCATCTATGAAGCTTACATAGTAAGAAAATATACCAACAGATGTTGGTGCTGCCCCCCACACATCGGAGAAGACAAGCTCTAATGGAGCACTAGAGACACTGGTAGAACATGTGTGTGGGAGTTGATGACTTTTTGCACGTTGACATGAATCACAAACAGACTCAATACTAGAATTATTGGAATATGGAAGATTAAAATTCCTAAGCACTCGTTGAACTACTTTGAAGGAAGGATGACCCAATCTATCATGCCACCGTGAAGCTGAAGGCTTGGTGACGCTAAAAACTTGCTTATTGTTTATTGTTGAGGAAGACACCAGCGGGTAAAGGCCCTTCATGCATCTACCTTTGAGGAGAATTTTCTTCGTTGCTAGATCCTTCACATAAAATGTCCACGGGTGAAATTCAACAAAGACATGGTTATCTTTAGTGAAACGATGAATGGAGACTAGATTTTTTGTGACTTGTGGAACATGAAGGATATTACGAAGAAGAAAGTTTGGATGGGGAGTCAACAGTTGCATGACCAACATGACTAATGTCCATACATGTTCCATTGGCCGCATGGATCTTCTCGCGCCTTGATACTTCTCCTTCATGGTGAGCTTGTCAAGCTCGCCGGTGATATGGTCGGTGGCGCCGGTGTCGGAGTACCAATTTAGATCCACCTCATAGGAGGCGGCATTGGAACCCTTCTCTTCCTCCTCTTCTTAATCATCGGAGTAGCGGTGCCAGCACTTCCAGGCAGGGTGACTGGGTTTTTGGGAGATCTGGCATATGACCCTGTCGTCGTTGCTGTCCTTGACCAGGGCCGTAGCCGCGGCCGCCTCCACCACGTCCACGGTGTGCTCCTCGGCCACCTCGACGTGGTCCAGCGCGTCCTCGCGCGGCGGCGTTTGCAGATGAGCCTGCCATCGCCTCCGATGCCAAGCAGCAGCTCCATTTGGTGATCGTACGACATTACTTGGGCATACAGCTCGCTCACCGTGATCTTGACGGTGGGGTTGGCGCCGATGGTGGCGAAGAGAGGGTTGTAGGGATCGTCAAGCCCTGCGAGCACGTACTCCACCAGCTCGTCATCCTCGATCGGCCTGCTGACGTCCGCGAGTTCATCGGCGATGCCCTTGACTTGGGCGAAGTATTGCGCCGTGGTTTTACCCTCCTTCTGTGTATTGGCGAGCTTGATCCGTAGATTGGCGATGCGAGTACGTGACTACGCGGCGAACATCGCCGTGATCGCTGCCCATACGGTCGCTGCTGTCTTCATGCCGATGCAGAAGATCATGATGTCTCTTTTCAGAGAGTTGTGCAGGTACGTGAGCACCTGCTGATCCGTCGCCACCCATGCCTCGTAGGCAGGATTTGACACTTAGGTGGTGGTCTTGTCGCTCGCCTCGACGGTGATCATATTTGCGGGAGCAACGCTGCTTCCATCAAGGAAACCCATCAGGCGTGCCCCGCGGACTGCCGGGAGAACTTGGGTTTCCCATAGCAGGTAGTTGTCCCGTGTTAGCTTCTCCGCCGTGCCTTGGCTTGGGAGTGGGCTGGTCATGGTGATGGCAGCGGCGGGAGGGGACGATGGTGTTTGGCTAGATGTGTTTTGGACGATTGGCTCTGATACCATGTGATGATACCACGATCGCTATGCATGGAACGATGACCTTGGCCTCGGTCTCGTTACGTGTTATATATGCCACAATGGCGGTAAGTACATGGAGGAGGTTACAACCGAATTCAGGATAGAGAGATATCAAACCAACCTTTATACAGATAGATTGGTGCGGAATACATTACTTGAGTATGAAGATAAACCCCCTAGTCTCTATCTCTAAAAATCAAAACAATCATACCCTGCTTGTTGCAGATTCTAACGTGAGCCACATTCGAGTTGATTTGATAGAGTGACAGCAGACCTCCTAAATTATGATAAGACGCGCTCTTTACTTTCGTAAGTCTTAGTCTCCCAGCTAATTGAGGTCAGTCTACGCTAAAGGGAAAATGATTAGTCTTATTGACTGACGGAACAAATGCGAGAAGACAATTCACATGTATTTGTTAAGGTGTGTTAGTATTGGTCAAGGAGTCTGTATTAGTCTAGATGTTATTTCCTTATCCCCCAGGTCATATGTAATGTATATATATGCCCCATGGGTTATCAACATAGACAAATTGCATATTTATAATATGGTATCAGAGCCCAGGTTTTAGGGATTTCTTTTGGACGCCCAACACGTCCTCATGGATTTTTTCCGTCTCTCCCTTGATCGATTCATCGATCTCAGCCCATCCAATCTTGTTCGAAGTCTTTTTCAGTCTCCGATCCGAGCACTGCTCGTGCTCTCGTTCTTGCCCGTCTTGTTTTCGTCCGTCTCAACTGCAGATCTCCGGCCGCCTCCGTCTGCTTCTGCCCGTCTGTGGAGCAAGCCTTCTCCAGTACATATCGATCGATCTCTTCCATCGCCTCGTCTTTCCTGCATCGTACGGCCCGTCCCTGCCGAAGACACCTCGGGTCAGCCCTGCCGAAGTCACCTCGGGCCGCCGCCGCCTCAAGACGCAGCCTCGCATCAAGTCGTAGCCACCTCGGGCCGCCGCCCCCGTCCGTCGCCTCAAGCAGCAGCCGCCGTCCGTCGTTGCCTCAAGTTGCAGCTCCGTCAGCCGTCCCTGCCGGCCGCCTCCTCCGTCTGTGTGGCCGCCTCCTCGGCTCATCGCCTTCTGTAACGGGGCCGGGCGCGCTATCCCGCCGGGTCTGTGGTCTTCCCGACCATGGTTGTTCCGATATGAGGGTTGACTCCTATTCTGACAAAAAAAATGTTGATGTCTGCTGCTGATCCCAATCTTGGTTCTCCTCCACGTTCCTTGTTGTTCCCTGGCCCTCGCCACATGATTCACTTCCGCTGCCGCACCACCATTAGTCTCTCGTTTTTTCTAGTTTTCTCTATTTCCGCTGCGTCCACCAGATCCATTGTTTCTTTTTGTGTTTCTTATGTCATGAAAGTCCACCATACTTTTACTTGTCAGCATCTTTTACCGGTCCTGGTCCTTCTATAGGATTTTTGTGGCCTCCTAATCTCGGTCCTGGTCCTTTTATAGGATTTTTGTGGCTCCTTATCTCGGTTTCTGGTCCTTTCTATAGGATGTTTGTGGCCTCATTTTCTCGGTCCTACTCCTTCTATGGAATTTTTGTGGCCTCATTTTGCATTGTCATTGATCTACGCATTTTCTTTCGTCGTTGGACTCTTACGTCGTGTGTTTCTTGTGCTATGATTGTTTGTGACATGCTCTTCTCTTGATCGAATATCGGTCTCTGTCGGGATCATTTTTCAATCGACTCTATTCGTTCTGACTTAACTCTACAGGTTTTGAAGACTCTTCATGCTACAAGACACTTTCAAGACGCCGATTCTGGATTTTCATTTTTTTTTCCCTAGTGTACACTTCTTCAAATGCAATGCTATTGCATACGCTTTGCATTTGGGGGGAGGGGATTATGTGTGTTAGTAGTCTAGGAGTCCGTATTAGTCTAGATGTTATTTTCTTATTTCCCAAGTCATATGTAATATATATATGCCCCATCGACTATCAATATAGACAAGTTGCATATTCGTAACAGTATTGACTTCATGAAAATCTAACCTGCTTGTTGCGGGTGCTAACATGGACCCATGTGAATTGTGAGATCTACTCTTGAAATGGGCTTGCTAAATTAATTAAAGGACTCTAGGGATATCAGTACATGACTAAGTGACTGGTCAGTTTTAAAACTAATTGGAAGTACTGCTGCTGAAACCGGCTGGGAGAACCTATATAGAAATCTTACCTTACACAGATGAGAAGAGAAAATAAGAATTGGCCATCACAATTAAGCATAATTTCTGAATAATTTTTTAATCCTCAAATAATTAATGTCAATATGTCGGGGGTTACCCCCGAGTAGGGGTAAGGCAAGTGCTAAAGGCAAGGTCCAAGGAGCTAATTTGACTAAGTAGCTGGCTACCCGGTACTCGCTACCCGGTGGGCTGCTATCCGGTCGTACCCGCAAGTGGCCAAAGGAAGAATCAAGAAAGTTGTGTTCCTCCGAGTAGGAGTTGGTCCGAGTAGAGGGAGTAGTTTCCTACTCGGGCCAGAAGTCAATGGAGCCGTTCTGACAAAGGATCCCGCGTATCCTGCGTCTGTATGGAGTGCGGTTCAACTTACGGAGCGCGTGATTATCCGCGCTCCGGCGTGGCTACAGTGCGGTAGGAGCCTGTCTAGTCCTGTCACTGACAGAGGGGACAGGACAGGGCTACGGGCCTACCCTATCTCACTGACAAGGGTGGACAGGTCCCATCTCCGAACGGCGCGACGACTTACGGTGCACGCGTCAGCGGAACCCGGAGGCGTGCGTGGTTCTGCAGTGCTCTGTCCCATCAAGTTGTACCTTTTAGTCTATTCTATTCGGCTGGGCACCAGTATATAAGGTGCCCTGCCTCCTCCTGTGCGAGGGTCGACACTCTGGATTGCTTCACTACTCACAGACAGAACTAGAGAGAAGAGTGGCTACTCGGCTGAAGGCATGTACTGTACTGTGACTACTCGGTAAACACCATATAAAGAGAGAGGCAGGAGTAGGGGTATTACCTCCACACGAGGGCCCTGAACCTGGGTAAGATCTTGTTGTTTGCAGTGATTGTGACTTACCACACGCAGCTACTCGTCGTGTGATCCCTCCCCGAGCACCTCCAGTCCATCGGCCCCAACATTAGCCATCCCATGGCATCTGCCGTGATACCACCACGACAGTTGGCGCCCACCGTGGGGAAGACAGAGGCGCTGGCTGGAGTCCATGTTCGGACGGGACTCATTTCTGCTACTGGGGAGCGCGTGGTCTGTGGCCTTTTCCACAGATTCGGCTCCTTCGACTTCGTCACCGACAACGCCGGAGATTTCGGCGCGAGGCCCATACCGGCAGGCGGCTCGGTGCTCTCCTTCGGCTCGCACCTCGTCTACGTCGCCACTGCCATCGTCCGCGAGTTTCCAGAGGAAGTGCTGGTCGCGGAAGATCCTCCTGCTGTGCTTGCTGCCCGCGGAAGGCCGATGGGCTGCTCCGCGGACAGCGTGGAGGTGATGATGACCGGCCCGGCCACCGATGCCGGGAAGGGCGCGGCTGCTGCCGCGGAGGTCATCGAGGACCTTGCTGGCCCGAGTTCTGGCCAGAGGACCCACAAGCCCTACGAGAAGGACTCCAACATCCCTCTCTCCACTACACCGACGATACCGGCATCCGCTTCGCGGATGGGCATGCCGCCTCCCACCGAGCTCGAGCTCTTGACCATGAGGGCGTAGCTCGACCGGCAGCGTCAGGAGCTGCTCGCTGAGCACCTGGAGCTTGAGAAGGTTAGGCTCGAGCTTAGCCTAGACCAGAACGAGTACAACAAGGCCCATGGCTTTACTCCTATTGTTAGGAAGTCTAGCAAGCTAGCCGCAACGCGTCGCAACTTAGGCGCCGAGATGGCGACAGTTGTAGAGGCTCCTAGCCAATCTGCCACTGCAAACACCACAACCGGGCCCAGATACAGCACCCCCGTCAAAACACTTAGAGCTGCTGAGGCCGTAGCTACTGAGATGCCAAACCTTGCCGGCGACGCGCGCGCTAGGCAGTAGGAGAGGCTCAATGAGTTAGTGCTAGAAGCTGCTAGGCAGAATGAGGAGTTCCGGAAAGCCAATCCGGGTACCGGTGCTTCTCAGGTCGTGCACTCGCATGCGGTCAGATCTACGGATCAGGCCTCATCGCCGCATCCCAGCCGTGAGAGGGACCAGAGTGTGCGCTCTGGGAAGAGTAGACAGATGCAGGTGTACGACCCGGCTCTCGCTGCAAAACAGCGCGCTGTGGCGCGAGAGTCCGGTCAGAAACACACTACTGCAGGAGCAGGCTATCAAGCCCATAAAGCTCACAGCAAGGGGCAAGACGGAGACAACGCGGGTCTTCTCGGCGTCCTGCTGCTCAGCCTACTCGGCAGAGGACGCAACAGCCTGCTGCAGCACAGTCGTGTGCGGCTGCGCCAGCAGCCAACCCTATGGTGCAACCCGCTGTTGTGCAGGAGAACAGGTATGATGATGGCTACTCGGTGATGGGGCTAGCCGGCTATGCTGACCCAAGGAATGTTGCTGATCGCCTGGGTGAGCGCATGTTGGAGTCCAGTGATGCCAGGTTCAAGCTGGACCGGATCAATCTGTCCGCGCAACTCGAGAACAAGGGGTCGCCTGGCCCAGAGTGCTTTGGCCCTCGCATCATGAATGAGCCATCAGTGAACCACTTCCAGCTGGCCAGGGGGACCAAGTGTTACAATGGCAACACCAAGCCAGAAGACTGGTTGAGTGACTATGTCACAGCCGTGCACATTGCAGGCGGCAACCGGAGATAGGATGTGCGGTATGTTCCGCAAATGCTTGAGGGTCAAGCTCGGACTTGGCTCAACAACCTGCCCAAGGACAGTATCAATTGCTGGCTGGACTTCTCGGAGGCCTTCATCAGCAACTTCACCAGCACTTACAAGAGGCCGAATAGGCCACAGCAGCTGTCCGCGTGCAAGCAGCGGGAAGATGAGACCGACCGCGAGTATCTTACTCGGTGGAGCACCTTGAGGAACACCTGTGAAGGTGTGAATGAGGCCCAGGCCATCACTTGGTTTGCGCAGGGCTGCAGGCATGGCAGCATGTTGTGGAAGAAGCTGCAGCGCGAGATGCCGAGTACTCTCGCTGAGACCATCAAGATCGTGGACATGTATGCACTCGGCGACCCAACTCATCCTCTGATGGACTCCCCCGAGCCGAGAAGGAACTACAACAGCAACAAGCGCAATGATTTCCGCAACTAGCGCAGAGGTGACCGGATTGATACTCGGTATGATCCCGAGGAGGTGAATGATGTGACTACGGCTGCTGGGAGTAGTCAAAGGCAAAAAACTGCTGGAGCCCAGTACGGACAAAACCAGAATCAGGGCCAAGGCATCAAGAAGCCGTACAATGCTCCCCAGAAGGGTAGCGGCAACCCGGATCCAGCTCCGAACTTTGTCTTTGGAAGCATGAGGGATGGGCCGTGCAGCTTCCATACTCGGCATCCAGCCAGGCCAGCCAACCACACTACTCTGCAGTGCAGCTGGTGGGAACAGATCAAGAATGAGGGCCTGCCCCCTCCTCCTCCTCTGCCAGCTGCGAATGCCAATGTGCAGCAAGCTCGGGCACCTACTCCTCGGCCTGCAGCTTTCCCGAGAAGAGAGAACGTGAACCAGGTGGCTTTAGGAGCCAACCGCAACTTCAACTACGACCGCTACCGCAACTTCTACACCCGCAACAACAACAGGAACAACAACAACAACAACAACAACAACGGCAACAATGGCGGTGGAGACCGCAACCAGTACCAGGAACACCACGAGAGCTACATGATCTTCACCTCCGAGCCCTCCGACAAGCAGTCTCACCACAGGCGTGCGATGGAGGTCAATGTTGTGATTCCTGCTGTGCCCCACTACTTGCACTGGTGCAACCAAGAGATCACATGGTCCAGAGCTGATCATCCTAAGGTGATGCCCAACCCGGGTAGCTATGCTTTGGTGGTGGATCCCACCTTCTTGGGTGCTCAGAAGAATGTCAGGTTCAGCAAGGTCCTGATTGACAACGGCAGCAGCATCAACATTGTGTACAGAGACACACTTGAGAAGCTCGGGATGGCCGAGAACATGCTGCTACCCAGCAGGACCACTTTCCATGGCTTTGTGCCGGGAGTGTCTTGCTCTCCAATCGGCCGCGTCTGGCTAGACGTCCTATTCGGCACCAGGGAGAACTGCCGCACTGAGAGCTTGGCCTTCGAGGTGGTTGACCACCAGAGCCCATACCATGCCCTACTCGGTAGGCCTGCTCTCAGCAAGTTCATGGCTTCAACCCATGCTGCATACTTGAAGATGAACATCCCTAGTCCCAGTGGAGTGATCACCATCTCGGGTGACTACAAGAAATCCATGGAGTGTGCCTCTGCTGGTTCCCAACTGGCGGAGTCCATGGTCATTGCTGCCGAGGAGAAGAAGATGTACGAGGTGGTGGCTATGGCGCAAGCAGCGCACGGTGGTGCGCCTGGCATGCCGAGTTCCCAGTACGGGACTGCGTTCCAGGTGTCCCAGGAGACAAAGAAGGTCCAGGTTGATCCTGAGTTCCCAAACCGTGTTGCCATCATTGGCGCCGGGTTGGGCGAGAAATAGGAAAGCGAGCTCATCCACTTCCTCCGTGAGAATCGGGACGTGTTTGCCTGGTCCAATGAGGATTTGCCGGGCGTCCCGAGGGAGTTGGTTGAGCACTCGCTACACATGCGGCATGATGCCAAGCCAGTGAAGCAGGCGATGCGCCGCTTTGGCGATGAGAGAAGGAAAGCTATCGGTGATCAGATCACCAAGTTGCTGATAAGCAACTTTATCATGGAGGTTTTTCATCCGTACTGGCTAGCCAACCCGGTTATGGTTGAGAAGAAGAAGGAGGACCCCAAGGCGGATACCGCATGGCGAATGTGCGTGGACTACACCGACCTGAACAAGGCCTGCCCCAAGGATCCCTTTCCGCTACCCCGCATAGATCAGGTGATCGATTCCACTGCTGGTTGTGAGCTTTTGTCTTTCATAGATGCCTACTCTGGTGTTTATCAAATACCTCTCAACCCTGCTGATCAAATAAAGACTGCCTTTATTACCCCGTACGGGGCTTATTGCTATCGTATCATGTGTTTTGGGTTGCGGAATGCTGGGGCTACCTATCAGAGATGCATGCAGAAATGCTTGCATGATCAAATTGGCAAAAATGTGCAGGTGTACGTAGATGACATTGTCATCAAAACGAATAAAACACATAGTCTGCTTAGTGACATTGAGGAAACATTTGCCAACTTGCGCAAGTACAAGATGAAGTTGAATCCGACTAAATGCACCTTTGGCGTCCCGGCTGGCAAGCTACTCGGCTTCTTGGTATCCAGTCGGGGCATTGAGGCCAATCTTTCAAAGATAAAAGCTATAGAGAGCATGTCTTTGCCGAGATCCCTGAAGGATGTGCAAAAGTTCACTGGTTGTTTGGCTTCTCTGAGCCGCTTCCTGGGTAGAATGGGCGAGAAGGCCTTGCCCCTGTATCAGTTGATGAAGAAGAGCGACAAGTTCGTCTGGACACCGCAAGCTGATGTGGCATTCAAGGAGCTGAAAGCCATGCTGGGTAGTGCTCCCATCCTGGCTAGTCCGCTACCCAAAGAGCCAATGCTGCTGTACATTGTTGTGATTGTGGTGGAGAGAGAAGAGGAAGGCAAGACTGTGCAGCGGCCAGTATATTATCTCAGTGAGGTGCTGTCCAGCTCCAAGCAGAACTACCCGCACTACCAGAAGATGACTTACGGTGTGTACCTGGGCGCCAAGAAGCTGAAGCACTATTTCCAAGAGCATCCCATCACCGTGGTGAGTTCTGCTCCCATCTCGGATATCATGGGCAACAAGGAGGCAAGTGGCAGAGTAGCCAAGTGGGCGATTGAGCTAGCCGCGTACGCTCCTGCGTATGCGAGAAGAGAAGCCATCAAGTCTCAGATCCTAGCAAATTTTCTGGTGGATTGGGCTGAGGTGCAATATGAGCCTCCTACTCCGGTAGCCAACTACTGCAAGATGCATTTTGATGGCTCCAAGGTGAAGGAGGGCCTGGGTGCTGGCGTGGTGCTCACGTCACCCAAGTGAGATCAACTCAAGTACGTGCTGCAAATTCACTTCAAGGCATCCAATAATGTAGCAGAGTACGAGGCCGTGGTACACGGCTTGAAGGTGGCCAAGGAAGTTGGCGTGCAACGCATCATATGCTATGGCGACTCGGATCTGGTTGTGCAGCAAGTTTCAGGCGCTTGGGATGTTCTGGATGCCAACATGGCTTCATATCGGTTTGTGGTGCAAACCATGACTGGGTTCTTCGAAGGGTGTGAGTTCAAGCACATACACCAAGCAGAGAATGAGGCAGCTGATGAACTGTCCAAGTTGGGGTCTTCTCGGCAGTACATCCCGGCTGGGATTGCCTTGGAGCATTTGAGAAAGCCATCTATCAAGCCATCCCCCAACTCGGAGTCTATATTCGTTCCTTCTCTGCCTGGTGAGGAAGCTGTTCCCATGGAGATTGACTGGGAGGTTGCAAAAGAGAACCCGGGGACTGCCGTCGCCATCCCGGGGACTGGCGCCTGCAACCCGGGGACTGTCCCTTCTTACTCGGGGACTGCCCCTCCTAACTCGGGGACTGTTGCATTCATTGAGGGGGTCCTTGCCGCGTGCACGAGGTCTCGGGGACTCGTCCCCAACTCAGAAGAAGAAGAAGTGGTGGCTGATCCAATGGAAGTGGACGAACCACTGTTTTCCATCCGGGGAACACCGAGTTGGGCTCTGCCCATATTATCCTTTCTAAAGGACGGCACCTTGCCGAGTGATGAGGTTACCTCGAGGAAAATCTAGAGAAGATCCAAGGGCTCTACAATCTTCAGAGATGTGCTGCATAGAAGAAGTCCAACCAGTGTGCTGCAGCGCTGTGTAGAGCCAGAAGAGGGAGAGGAAATACTGGTAGAGATACACCAAGGAGAATGCGGGCATCACGCCTCTTCTCGAGCTCTGGTCAACAAGGCTTTTCGGCATGGCTTCTTTTGGCTCACTGCCTTGAAGCAAGCTGAAGATATTGTGAGAAAGTGCAATGGCTGCCAAAGATTCGCAAGTAAGATTCATATGCCAGCTTCCGACTTGAAGACCATTCCCATTACTTGGCCATTTGCTGTTTGGTGCTTGGATATGGTGGGTCCTTTCAAGCCGGCTAGAGGCAACATGACTCACAGCTTGGTCATGGTTGACAAGTTCACAATGTGGATTGAGGTGAAGCCTATTCGGAAATCTGATGGAGTCACTGCTGTGAGTTTCCTGAAGGATGTGATCCTGAGATATGGCTACCCACACAGCATTATCACGGATAATGGCACAAACTTTGCTGAGGGTGTGTTTGCGAGGTTCTGCAGAGATAAGCATATTCGGCTAGATGTTGCATCTGTTGCGCATCCCGCCTCCAATGGGCAAGTGGAAAGAGCAAATGGCATGGTGCTATCAGGCATAAAGCCAAGGCTGATTGAGCCGCTGCTGAAAACACCTGGGTGTTGGCTAGACGAGTTGCCAGCGGTGTTGTGGAGTCTAAGGACTACCCCTAACCGGTCAACCGGCTACACGCCATTCTTCCTGGTTTATGGAGCTGAGGCCGTGTTGCCCACTGATCTAGAGCATGACTCGCCCCATGTAACGCTCTACACTGAGGAAGAGGCTAGAGAAGCTCGAGAAAATGACGTTGACCTGCTAGAAGAAGCAAGAGAGCTAACTCTGTCACGTTCATCTGTTTACCAGCAAAATTTGAGGCGTTATCACAGCCGGAAAGTGAACCCAAGGGTTTTTCGAGAAGGAGACATGGTGCTTAGGCTCGTGCAGCGCACAGCCGGGATGCACAAGCTTTCTCATTCGTGGGAAGGGCCATTCATTGTGAGCAAAGCCTTGCACAATGATGCCTACTATCTTATTGACGCACAGCCACCCCAGAAGAACAGGCCGGATAGAGCTACAGAGGAATCCAAGCGCCCTTGGAATGTAGCTCTACTACGATGTTTTCACTCATGAGCAAAATGTGTATGTATCTTCTTATCCGAGTTAAAACTCCTATTCGGCAATCTGAAATTGAACTCGGGGACTGCCCTCGTCCAAACTGTTCCTTGTGTTTACTCTGTTTTGCTTTGTCTATTCGGTTGAACCACTTAGAATTTCAAAAGCATACAAAGTAGTGTGTTTAAACTCACCGGACACTCTGCGACTCTGCTGATGTCCGCAACACGGCTTCATGGCAAGCCAGAGAACAAGCCAAAGAGTCAATGAACACATGAAAAAATGCAAAGGAAAGGAAGCGTGTGGCAACCAAGTAGAGTGTTTTTTACTGTTTTTTCTTCCCAGCTAAGTGGTGGGCAGCGTTACTATGAATTTTTCTAAGTGGCTAAGTATTTGAAACTCCTACTTTAAACTCTCGTGACTCGACTACCAACAAAGCAACAAGTTGCAGGTAAGAGTTGAGATAAAAAGGAAGAGCGGATAAAAAATGCAACTCGGGGACTTGCATATTAACGCAACTCGGCATTGAGCCAGAGTTGCTAAGAACTTCAACTGAGAATACAATTGAGTAGCAACGAAGACTTAATAGTTTGATACATTTGCACCCGGCATCCCGGGGATCTGATAAAAGTTCTAGAGGATAAGTGTTTTTAGGAGTCACTCCTTGGAGGTAGCGGTGCTGTCCGCAGCTTTGCCATCATCTTCAGCCTTCTCGACGTCAGCATCAGCCTTGGCGCTCTCGGCATCCGTTTCCGTGTTGGCGTTGGCGGCTTGCTCTGAGGTTGCCGTGGCGACGGAAATGGGATCCGTGGCCGAGGTCGATGCAGCAGCCTGGAAGCTGCTGCTGGTCGCGCCCAACTCGGGAGCCGCCTGTTGGATCACCATCTCGGTGGTGATGGTTGTCTCCTCAGCGTTAGTTTGCGGCTTCTCGACTTCAACATCAACCTTGGCCTTGCCTTTTCCCTTCTCGGCAGCTCCTTTCGCGGCACCCTCTTCGAAGAAGCTCAGGTCGTCCGACTCGGTGTCCTCATATTCATCATCCTCTTCCTCGGCTTCAGTATCTGGCTCGGGGAGGCCGTCGATGTAGGTGGCGGTGTCCGCGTAGGAGGCTACCTCGTAGGCTGCTGCCTTCCGGCGAGCAATGCAATCGGGATCCTTGGACCACTTGGAGTCTTGGCGCATCTCAATAATCTTGGCAAGATCGAGGTTCTCATACCAGCTGCAAATGAAGTGAAGAAGTTCATCCGCTCCTACCCGAGCTGCCGAGCCGCTCCACTTTTTCAACTCGGCCTTCACGCCGTCCAGCTTCTCGGCAAGCGCGCTGAAGTTGTTTGGTGCAGCTTGATCAGGCCAGAACAAGTCATGGAGCTTGTAGGCAGTGGACACCATGGTGGTGTCCAAGCCTCTGAGTTGGCGAAGCTGCGACTTGATGCTCAGAAGATTGTCGTTGACGCTGGACTTAGTGTCGACAGGCATCCCGGAATCAGCTCGGACCTGCTGTGCCTTTGCCAAAGCAGGAGTGCTGGCGGCGCGGAGATCAGGGAAGATATCTAGAGAGAAACCGATAAAAGTTAGAAATGGAGGCAGAGAAGAGATGAAACCAAGAAGAAAGATTGTGAGGAAAAGCAAGCCAGGAAGCGGAGAAGAGAAACAGCTGAGTACCGAGAAGAAAAAACTTACGTCTAAGATCCACCATGTAACATCCCAAGTATGAAAACACCCCTAGAATGTTTGCTTCTTGTTTAATTATTGTTTTGCATCATGGCATCTTAATCATTGCATTTGTTTTCCATTTGTTTGCATCTGTTTTCCTTTGTTTTACCAATTGAAATTCAAACATTATTTCAAAGGCTTTGTTCATACTTGTTATGTTACAATTTATTTTCCAAATAAAAGTTCAATTAAAACATCCAATTTGTTCCCATGAAAAATAAAAGGCTCACTATTAATTTGTTCTTAATAATTCACTTAATTCAAATGTCATTCAAATTCAATTTCAATTTCAAACAGCACCCAATTCCAAATAATGAAACTTACCAAAACAATTATCATCATTTGATTCCAATTAAAACTATATGGTCACCACATTTAATTCTTGTTTTCACTAAGTCACTTAATCATCAAATCCATCCAAATTTGAATCAAATCACAAACATCTTTTTATTTTGAACTTTTTGTAAAACAAAAAGTTGCAATTAGTTGCTATTACATAAATAAGTAACATAAATTTTTCCCTAAATTTTTCTACCCCAAAAACCTATCTAATTCTTCCTATTTCTAAATCGGCAAAAAAAAAGTAGCAAAACAATTAATAAAAAGCAAAAAAAAGCGCAGGAGAGGGGGAGAGGCAGGCCCAGCCCACCAGGCTGCAGCCCGGTACCTGTCTCCCCCTACCTCCGTCCGTACGATGACGACAGCCATGGACAGCACGTGCTGCTCCACCCCACCCCTCCCTCCTATATCTACTCCTCCCCCTCAGAAACCCTAACCCTAACCCTAGCCGCATCCGCCTCCCTCCTCTCTCCCGTCTCCGCCGCCATCGAGGAGGCGCCGCCCCTTCTCTGCTGCCTCCGGCCGCCGGCCGCCGGAGCTCGCCGCCGACGTCTCCGCCACCCCCCGGCCGTGCCGCGGCCAACCCTGCGATGAGGGTAACCTCCTCTTTCCATTCTGCCACTCACCCTCTCGATTCCTTACAGTATATGCATCAATTTATTCCATGAATCAGGTTGCGTTCGTGCTCTGTTCGCTGACAGGAACGAACACCTGTATGTGTTCGTTTGCTTCCAGTTGATGCCGATTTGCTATACTCAAAAACCAATCGAACCATATACCATCACAACAGCGCAGCAGACCAGCTGGTAGCGCACGCGCGCAGCGAACCCAACGATCCCAGGGTCGAATCCCCAGCCCCCCACCTTTTCTGTTTGTTTTTCCGAATTAAATTCAGTGCGGGTTCTGAACCTTAACCCCCCACAGATCCCCTTCCTATCACCAAAGCAGCTCCACCCCACTGGCTAGCAACCCTTGTGCGCACGCCCAGGTGCTAGGTTCGATCCCCCAAAGCCGCCCTTTTTATTTCTGTTTTTTTTCTTTTCTGCCCAACTTTCAGAAACTCAGCAATTACTTCTAAAATCCATATAAAATTGAATATCACTCCAATTTGAATGATTCAAAATCCTGTGGATTCATAATTTTGTGCTCCTTCTATTAATGTCAAGTTTGCAACATGTTTCTGTAACAATTTTTGCACTAAATAATTAATTACTGAAAATGCAATAAAAATTGGAAACTTTGGAATTTCATAACTTGAGTTTGGTTCATCCAATTTAAGAAAACTTGGGCTCTAAAAATTTGTCTTAACAAACTCTACACATTGGTATTTTATTTGGTCACAATTGAATTAATTTTGAGCATGTTTGCCCTCTGTTTACTAAAAATGGCAGAATAAGAATGATTATGGAAAATTGCATAATAAATTCAATAATCACCCTAAAATTATGTTTAATAGCTCAAAATGTTCAGTGAAACATTTGCTACATGTTTTCAACCTTTTCAATGCAATTTGTTTACTGTTTTGAATATTTTAAATTGGTGAAATATTTGAAAACTTGCTTAATTCACTTAATTTTGCAAAATTCATAACTTGGTCATAAAAATTCCAAATTCCACAAACTAAATATGTTTTCCAATCATCTTTTCATGTACTTTCCAAATATCAATTTTGTTTGCTGTTTTGAATAATTTAAATTGCTGAAAACAACTGTTTCTTAATTATTGCATTAAAAATTGCCAAAATAATAACTTGCTCATTTTAACTCCAATTTCAACAAATGAAATATGTTTTCCATGCAAAATTAAACCACCTTTTCAAATATAAAATTTGTTTCATGTTTTGAATAATTAAAATTGGTTAAATGATTTAAACCTTGTTTAAATCATTTAATATTGCTAAATTCATAACTTGATCAAATTAAATTCTTTTGGGCCATATAAAATATGTTTTCAAAACATAAAAGTATAAAATTTTCAAATATGAACTTCACTTAATGTTTTGCACAAATAAAAATTCAAATAAGTTCATGTTTGAATTAAATTCATTTAATTCTTGCTTAAACTTGTTTAATTCATAAATAATTTATTTGAAATCCTTTTTCAACAAGTGAAACATGTATTCCACCCAAAATTTTGTGTTCTTTTCAAATATGAACCTTGTAATCTGTTTTGAACAATTTAAATTGATGAAAACAACAAATGCTTGTGTGGCACCTTTAAGAAACCAAAATTTCTTAACTTAATAAATAAAATTCCAAACTTGGTAAACCTTATTTCAAAATTGTTCTATTGTTGTTATTTTTCTGTTTTCCTCATCCATGCATCATGCTAATCCACTTTCACCAATGGTTTAGTTGTAAAACAATTATTTCAACCTTAATTCATGGGCTTTCCATATGCAATCCAATTGCATATGGGTCCATTTAAACATGTTATCCTGTCAACTAGTTTATTTCTGATGCATCCACTAAAATGACATGCATCATCCCATGTTTGTGAACTATGCCATGTTATTGATTGTTTGTCTCTCTGTGTTGTTTGTTTGCTTCTTCTCGGATATACGACGATGTTGAGACCGACGATACTTACGACATCCCTTCTGAGGATCTAGCTCAGTACCAGGCTGCTGAGTTTGCAGGCAAGTATTCACTCACATGAACCATGGTGTTCCTTTCAACATTGGATACCGACACTTTCCGTTGTCTATTTCTGCTAGCCCTATGAATCGTTGCTTCTGTTCGATCCTATCACATGTTATCCTTTAAACCCTGATATTGCCTCCCCTCCACTCCTATAACCCCGTTGCTTGTGCCCGTGTCTTACTAGCATGCTTAGGGTTGTTTTGCTCGAGTCTGCTGTCAGTTACTTTCTGTTATCATATTTCTATTATGTTCTGGGCTCGATGTTAAACAACAACCTGTTAATTTTGAGGTAATAATAATTTGCTGATAAGGCACCGGCAGGAGGCCCGGCGTGGTTTTGAGGCCTGCTAGTGTCGACCCTAATTAGGAAAAGGGTCTTGTCTACTGATCCATGATGAGCGCACTAACCGCATGTGGGAAGCGTGTATGGGCGCCCCCCTCAATTTGATTCGATTCGCATCTCGTCCAAATCGCCTCATTTAGTTCGGGTTTTCCATTTGCCGCATGCATATTGCAGGTGCGAACCCTTGGCGCCAGGGTGGAACTTTTGTAGTCGACATTTAGGGAGACACGTTCTTAGAGTGCTATGAGGGTCCCCTTTTCTTCGTGGGGCTTGATTAGCCGTGCGCTCACTGCACGGGGTTCTTTGGGCTTGATGCGAAGAAGAGTTGAGTTGTGTTGAGTGCTTCGCTTGGTGGAAGTGCATTTCCATCCTGGCGGGGTATTCTTACGTGTACGGCCAAATTGGTGCATCCCTGCAGGGTTAAATCTTCTCGAGAAGCCGTGTTTTCCGCGGTTATGGATTACTTGGTGAAAGTACTGGCTAACAAGTACTCAGAACAACTTACACCTAACTAATGATAACTTGACTAGTAATAGCCTTATTGCCACAATAATTTGATCCATCATTAATCCAACGGTGTGAGTTTATCCTCGGATTGCTTCTTTGGATAAGGGGCGAGATCCAGGATGGGTTTGTTTGGAGTTAGTTGTTAGTTGGTTACGATACGCTATCTTATCCCTCTTCTGGTAGCCGGAAGTTATAGCAACTCTGTAGTTGGTTAGAGCAGCCAGCTGCCGCATCTTTTGTATCACCCCTTTCTTCCGTTGAACCCAAAGCATCTGTGCTTGGTGTTGACGGGTTACACTTTGGTGAACTGTGAGTCTTGCTTGCCAGTACGTTTATGTACTGACCCCTTTGGGGCTGTGGTTTCCGCAGACTACGTTTCCGAGGATCTCCATGGTGGCTACTACGTGGAGTATGACGAGACTGCTGACGAGTAGATAGCGGACCCGGGCAGGATCCGAGACATCGTGGATGGGCTCCGTCTTTTCGTTTCTGGCCTCTTAGGCCTATTTGGTTCTTGTCTGTACTCAGATATTTTGGATGCTTCCGCTGTGTTGTAATGATGTTATGTTGGGACATGTGTCCTCTGGATGATTGTATTTGCTATCTCTGCTCTAGTGAGAGCCATTTGCAACTTATTTCAATCTTTTGTGTCTTAGAGATATGTTGTGTTATCATTTTGTTCAACGCCGTTGACGTACCATGTGTGTATGGTATGAAGTACGTCAATGGTAGTATCCTGATTTCTATGGGATCGTTTACGTAGACGCTGAACAGATAGGGGTTGGTTGTCACACATACGTGTGTTGGCCTACTCGTAAGAGATGCGGGTGCCGGTAAGCCCCATAATCTAATCCACTAATGTTCAACGGAACTGCGAGTATCCTCTAGAAGTCCGGGTGCGACAAATGGTATCAGAGCCTGTCTGCCTGTAGGATCCCTTTTTACTGGTCGCAGTTGAGTCTAGAAACTATTTTGTAGCTATATAGGAAAAATGAAACGTGAGAGTAGGAATTTTGTTCTTTTATTTCTTTCCCCACCCACCCTCCCTTTTCTGGTAAGGAAGTGCAACGTTGTTTTCCCTTCTCATCTAGACTTTCAAGTTAGGTTTTCACGTATCCTGGTTTCTTTAGGATGGTTATATCTACTAGACCATAGGAATGGAGGTGGTTGTGACATGATTTATCATGTTGCCTACTCACGATTGAGAACGGAGGCGTGTAAGCCCCGGAAGCAGATCCTCTATTCCTTAAGCAGTAGATATTGATCCTTTAGAAGCCCGGATGGGTTTTCCGTAGTACCTCAGGAGTGTTTTGATCTCGTTTTCCCGATGTTGCTTCGATATCCTGTTTTTCTCAACATCCTTTTCGACCGTTGAAACCTTGTTGTTGCTTCCACTTCAGTTCTGCTACCGGCGTCTAATCAATAACGCTGTTCCACCCTTTTGGCCAGATAATCTATTCTCCAAATGAATCAAATTCTATCCAGCTATACACCCTCGATACAAAACCTCTCCCTTTACTTGAAAATGTTCCGGTGGTTTGTGAATTCCCTGACGTCTTTCCAAGAATGACTATCATCTTCAACTTCCAGAAACAAAAACTATCAAAGGTGCACGATGTGTTTCACGTGTCACAGCTCAAGAGGATCTTCGCAAGAAGTATCCGGACCTTTTCTTTTCTCAGTAGGAATCTCGGGGCGCGATTCCTTCAAGTGGGGGCGTTTTGTAACATCCCAAGTATGAAAACACCCCTAGAATGTTTGCTTCTTGTTTAATTATTGTTTTGCATCATGGCATCTTAATCATTGCATTTGTTTTCCATTTGTTTGCATCTGTTTTCCTTTGTTTTACCAATTGAAATTCAAACATTATTTCAAAGGCTTTGTTCATACTTGTTATGTTACAATTTATTTTCCAAATAAAAGTTCAATTAAAACATCCAATTTGTTCCCATGAAAAATAAAAGGCTCACTATTAATTTGTTCTTAATAATTCACTTAATTCAAATGTCATTCAAATTCAATTTCAATTTCAAACAGCACCCAATTCCAAATAATGAAAATTACCAAAACAATTATCATCATTTGATTCCAATTAAAACTATATGGTCACCACATTTAATTCTTGTTTTCACTAAGTCACTTAATCATCAAATCCATCCAAATTTGAATCAAATCACAAACATCTTTTTATTTTGAACTTTTTGTAAAACAAAAAGTTGCAATTAGTTGCTATTACATAAATAAGTAACATAAATTTTTCCCTAAATTTTTCTACCCCAAAAACCTATCTAATTCTTCCTATTTCTAAATCAGCAAAAAAAAGTAGCAAAACAATTAATAAAAAGCAAAAAAAACGCAGAAGAGGGGGAGAAGCAGGCCCAGCCCACCAGGCTGCAGCCCGGTACCTGTCTCCCCCTACCTCCGTCCGTACGATGACGACAGCCATGGACAGCACGTGCTGCTCCACCCCACCCCTCCCTCCTATATCTACTCCTCCCCCCTCAGAAACCCTAACCCTAACCCTAGCCGCATCCGCCTCCCTCCTCTCTCCCGTCTCCGCCGCCATCGAGGAGGTCGCCGCCCCTTCTCTGCTGCCTCCGGCCGCCGGCCGCCGGAGCTCGCCGCCGACGTCTCCGCCACCCCCCGGCCGTGCCGCGGCCACCCCTGCGCCGAGGGTAACCTCCTCTTTCCATTCTACCACTCACCCTCTCGATTCCTTACAGTATATGCATCAATTTCTTCCATGAATCAGGTTGCGTTTGTGCTCTGTTCGCTGACAGGAACGAACACATGTATGTGTTCGTTTGCTTCCAGTTGATGCCGATTTGCTATACTCAAAAACCAATCGAACCATATACCATCACAACATCGCAGCAGACCAGCTGGTAGCGCATGCGCGCAGCGAACCCAGCGATCCCAGGGTCGAATCCCCAGCCCCCCACCTTTTCTGTTTGTTTTTCCGAATTAAATTCAGTGCGGGTTCTGAACCTTAACCCCCCACAGATCCCCTTGCTATCACCAAAGCAGCTCCACCCCACTGGCTAGCAACCCTTGTGCGCACGCCCAGGTGCTGGGTTCGATCCCCCAAAGCCACCCTTTTTATTTCTGTTTTTTTTCTTTTCTCCCCAACTTTCAGAAACTCAGCAATTACTTCTAAAATCCATATAAAATTGAATATCACTCCAATTTGAATGATTCAAAATCCTGTGGATTCATAATTTTGTGCTCCTTCTATTAATGTCAAGTTTGCAACATGTTTCTGTAACAATTTTTGCACTAAATAATTAATTACTGAAAATGCAATAAAAATTGGAAAATTTGGAATTTCATAACTTGAGTTTGGTTCATCCAATTTAAGCAAACTTGGGCTCTAAAAATTTGTCTTAACAAACTCTACACATTGGTATTTTATTTGGTCACAATTGAATTAATTTTGAGCATGTTTCCCTCTGTTTACAAAAAATGGCAGAATAAGAATGATTATGGAAAATTGCATAATAAATTCAATAATCACCCTAAAATTATGTTTAATAGATCAAAATGTTCAGTGAAACATTTGCTACATGTTTTCAACCTTTTCAATGCAATTTGTTTACTGTTTTGAATATTTTAAATTGGTGAAATATTTGAAAACTTGCTTAATTCACTTGATTTTGCAAAATTCATAACTTGGTCATAAAAATTCCAAATTCCACAAACTAAATATGTTTTCCAATCATCTTTTCATGTACTTTCCAAATATCAATTTTTTTTGCTGTTTAGAATAATTTAAATTCCTGAAAACAACTGTTTCTTAATTATTGCATTAAAAATTGCCAAAATAATAACTTGCTCATTTTAAATCCAATTTCAACAAATGAAATTTGTTTTCCATGCAAAATTAAACCACCTTTTCAAATATAAAATTTGTTTCATGTTTTGAATAATTAAAATTGGTTAAATGATTTAAACCTTGTTTAAATCATTTAATATTGCTAAATTCATAACTTGATCAAATTAAATTCTTTTGGGCCATATAAAATATGTTTTCAAAACATAAAAGTATAAACTTTTCAAATATGAACTTCACTTAATGTTTTTCACAAATAAAAATTCAAATAAGTTCATGTTTGAATTAAATTCATTTAATTCTTGCTTAAACTTGTTTAATTCATAAATAATTTATTTGAAATCCTTTTTCAACAAGTGAAACATGTATTCCACCCAAAACTTTGTGTTCTTTTCAAATATGAACCTTGTAATCTGTTTTGAACAATTTAAATTGATGAAAACAACATATGCTTGTGTGGCACCTTTAAGAAACCAAAATTTCTTAACTTAATAAATAAAATTCCAAACTTGGTAAACCTTATTTCAAAATTGTTCTATTGTTGTTATTTTTCTGTTTTCCTCATCCATGAATCATGCTAATCCACTTTCACCAATGGTTTAGTTGTAAAACAATTATTTCAACCTTAATTCATGGGCTTTCCATATGCAATCCAATTGCATATGGGTCCATTTAAACATGTTATCCTGTCAACTAGTTTATTTCTGATGCATCCACTAAAATGACATGCATCATCCCATGTTTGTGCACTATGCCATGTTATTGATTGTTTGTCTCTCTGCGTTGTTTGTTTGCTTCTTCTCGGATATACGACGACGTTGAGACCGACGATACTTACGACATCCCTTCTGAGGATCTAGCTCAGTACCAGACTGCTGAGTTTGCAGGAAAGTATTCACTCACATGAACCATGGTGTTCCTTTCAACATTGGATACCGATACTTTCCGTTGTATATTTCTGCTAGCCCTATGAATCGTTGCTTCTGTTCGATCCTATCACATGTTATCCTTTAAACCCTGATATTGCCTCCCCTCCACTCCTATAACCCCGTTGCTTGTGCCCGTGTCTTACTAGCATGCTTAGGGTTGTTTTGCTCGAGTCTGCTGTCAGTTACTTTCTGTTCTCATATTTCTATTATGTTCTGGGGCTCGATGTTAAACAACAACCTGTTAATTTTGAGGTAATAATAATTTGCTGATAAGGCACCGGCAGGAGGCCCGGCGTGGTTTTGAGGCCTGCTAGTGTCGACCCTAATTAGGAAAAGGGTCTTGTCTACTGATCCATGATGAGCGCACTAACCGCATGTGGGAAGCGTGTATGGGCGCCCCCCTCAATTTGATTCGATTCGCATCTCGTCCAAATCGCCTCATTTAGTTCGGGTTTTCCATTTGCCGCATGCATATTGCAGGTGCGAACCCTTGGCGCCAGGGTGGAACTTTTGTAGTCGGCATTTAGGGAGACACGTTCTTAGAGTGCTATGAGGGTCCCCTTTTCTTCGTGGGGCTTGATTAGCCGTGCGCTCACTGCACGGGGTTCTTTGGGCTTGATGCGAAGAAGAGTTGAGTTGTGTTGAGTGCTTCGCTTGGTGGAAGTGCATTTCCATCCTGGCGGGGTATTCTTACGTGTACGGCCAAATTGGTGCATCCCTGCAGGGTTAAATCTTCTCGAGAAGCCGTGTTTTCCGCGGTTATGGATTACTTGGTGAAAGTACTAGCTAACAAGTACTCAGAACAACTTACACCTAACTAATGATAACTTGAGTAGTAATAGCCTTATTGCCACAATAATTTGATCCATCATTAATCCAACGGTGTGAGTTTATCCTCGGATTGCTTCTTTGGATAAGGGGCGAGATCCAGGATGGGTTTGTTTGGAGTTAGTTGTTAGTTGGTTACGATACGCTATCTTATCCCTCTTCTGGTAGCCGGAAGTTATAGCAACTCTGTAGTTGGTTAGAGCAGCCAGCTGCCGCATCTTTTGTATCACCCCTTTCTTCCGTTGAACCCAAAGCATCTGTGCTTGGTGTTGACGGGTTACACTTTGGTGAACTGTGAGTCTTGCTTGCCAGTACGTTTATGTACTGACCCCTTTGGGGCTGTGGTTTCCGCAGACTACGTTTCCGAGGATCTCCGTGGTGGCTACTACGTGGAGTATGACGAGACTGCTGACGAGTAGATAGCGGACCCGGGCAGGATCCGAGACATCGTGGATGGGCTCCGTCTTTTCGTTTCTGACCTCTTAGGCCTATTTGGTTCTTGTCTGTACTCAGACATTTTGGATGCTTCCGTTGTGTTGTAATGATGTTATGTTGGGACATGTGTCCTCTAGATGATTGTATTTGCTATCTCTGCTCTAGTGAGAGCCATTTGCAACTTATTTCAATCTTTTGTGTCTTAGAGATATGTTGTGTTATCATTTTGTTCAACGCCGTTGACGCACCATGTGTGTATGGTATGAAGTACGTCAATGGTAGTATCCTGATTTCTATGGGATGGTTTACGTAGACGCTGAACAGATAGGGGTTGGTTGTCACACATACGTGTGTTGGCCTACTCGTAAGAGATGCGGGTGCCGGTAAGCCCCGTAATCTAATCCACTACTGTTCAACGGAACTGCGAGTATCCTCTAGAAGTCCGGGTGCGACACACCAGCAGTGCGTCCAGCTTGATCTTCCAATCCTCCTCGTCAGCAATATGCCGGTCCTCAATCCTGCGTGCGTTGGCGAGTTGGAGCATGAGCTGCGAGTTGTGATCCTTCAGCACCTTGATCTCTATCTCGAGCGCCTTCTTTGTGGCTTTGGCTGTGGTCTCGGTCTCCAAGGCATCCTCAAGAGCTGATTTCAACTTCACTTGCATCTCTTCGAACTCGGCGCGCTTGGTGTCGCGTTCCTTCTTGAGCTCTGCATCTCGGGTGGCCAACTGCTGCTGCACCTCGGCAGGCATCAAGCAGTTGAGATGCTCCTCCCGGAATTTCTTGTATTCTTCTGCAGAGAGAACAGCAGGGTTAGCAGAGAAACCAAGTAAAGGAAGATCCAATGACAGAGAAGCTGGCAACTCACCTTCCAGATGCTTGATTTTGCTCTCAGCAGAGGAAGAGAAGACGTGGCAGTGCTCATGCTGCTCCTGCAGTTCCTTGAATTTGCCTGCAGAGTAAACAGAGTTATAGCAAAAAGCAAACACGGGCTAAACACAAAACGCACAAACCGAATAGCTAAAAGCTTACCTTCGATCTCAGAAAGTTGGAGAGCATGGTCCAGTGCCGCCTGCTCCAATGCTGCATCATCTTTGCGCTTGGCTTCAAGAGCCGCGATGCGGTTCTTGGCCACGCTGTGGTTCCAAAGCAGCCGGCAGAATATGTTGGTCCATTTCAGGAGGCTATTCTGTGGAAGAGAAGAAAAAGAGTTAGAGATTTTTTGAAGATTTGACCCGAGAAGATGGCAACTCGGTTGAGTACCCGTCTACTCGGCCCGAATCTCGGGGACTGGGGAATAGCTAAGAGGAAAAGAAGAGAAGAAGGAAAGAAAAAACTGCAACTCGGAAAAGCAAGAAAAAACTTACAGCGTATGTCTGCTCGACGTCCTCGGCGGCTTTGCGCAGGCAAAACAGCTTCCCGGCTAGCGTGCAGGTGTCGGAGGCGACGGTCATTGGAGTAGTGCCGATGTCGGCCTTGTTCCAGTCGATGCGGTAATGGTCAACTGTGCCCAGCGTGCTGCCGTTCCACTTCTCGATGCCGAGAGCGTCGCTCTCCCAGACCTTGTCCACAAAGCCTACCCGGTCCACGACCGCGGTTAGCCCTTCTGGCTGGATGTCGTCCTCACCGGCTTCGCGCGAGTGGAACTCAATGGGTTTCTTGGCTTTGAGCTTGGCGTCCACCGCCTTGGCCTGGCCTTCCTTCAAGGCGGAAAGCCGCTTCTCGCCTTTGGTTAGGGAGATGTTGTGTTGCTTGGACACAGACAGCAGGTATGATGGCCAGCTGCCTTGTGCCCGAGCAGCACCTTCAGCACTTGACCCTTCGCCTGGGCCAGAGGATCCACCAGCAGCGCTGGTGGTGAGTTGCGTGCTCGTTGGTGCCTTGGGTGGTGGCATCAGATCTCCGAACTGCACAACCTTGCGCGGTGGATTCTTCCGAATGGTTGGAGCTTCGGGCTTGGCGGTCTTCTTGCTGGTGTCCGCCCGAGAAGCGGGCGGAGGCACCTGGCGTGCAGCGGGAGGAGGCATCAGCTGAGATGCAGTCTTGGTTGTCTTCTGTTTCGGGGGAGGGCTTGGTGCGTTTGGTGGAGTAGCATGTTGGGTAGGCGGCACAAGGGGCCGGCTACCCTACGCAGCATCCGGCTGCGCTTGGCTCTGGAGCGCAGGCTCCACCACAGTCTTCTCAACCCGCTACTCGGCAACGGGATCAGGTCTTGCGTCAACTTGTTCTTCTACCCGCGGCCTAGCCGCGGGGTCTTCATGAGCTGCAGCTCGTTCTTCCTGCTGCTCGGTGTTGTCAACCGGTCGCTCAAGGGCGGCACAGTCTTGGTTCTCGGGTCCTTGTTCAACATTTTCCCCAGCTGAGGTAACTGAGGGAGAGGGAGGCATCTCATCCTGAGCAGCATCCTGCGTACTCTGGTACGCGTAGGTCTGCTGCTCCAAGTCCTAGGCATCTTGGTCACCAGCGCCCGTGTTATCGGCGCCGGCGTCTTCTTCTTCTAGCTTCACCGGGGAGGGCGCACGCGCCCTAGCCCGCGGTGCTGGCTCGTCTTCATCCTCGGAGAGCTCGATGAGCTTATCGAGGTCCATGGCAGGTTTTCTCTTGGTACGAGTGGGGACCGCGGCCGCGTCAGCATCCAGAGGATCGCTGGATGAGAAGAAAGAAAGAGTTTAGAAAGAGACAGAGAGCAGAACAGCGAAAAGCAGTAGCGAATTGGTGTTTGGATGGAACAACTCACCCTTTGCGGGTGGGGGGTTGCCTTCTGTTGGTGGTGAGCGCGCTTCTTGCTAGCCACTTTCTTCGGCTTCTTGGCAGCAGGCTCTTGGGCACCACTGCCCGCCCTCTTCCGGGTTGTGGGAGCGGCCACAGAGAGAGGCTGGACGTCCATGGGCTTCTCGTCGTCCTCATGCTCGACATCCTCTGCAGAGAAGAGAAAAGGGATTCAGAAACATAAAAGGAAATCAGAGCGCGCTACTCGAGATCAGAAAGGTGAATTTGGTCACCTTCGTCATCCTCGGACCAATCCCGGATAGACGCATCAACTCGGTGCTTACCAGGCTGAGTGGCATGTGGGATGTAGAGAGTGTCTTGGGTGTCGTAGGCCTTCTCGTCATCCTCTTCCCGGTCGTCGTGCCAGTTGCCCTCGAAGACCTCCTCATCTTCCTCTGCCTGGCGATCAATATGCTGGAAAGGCAAACAGATGGCACAGTAAGTTGAGTTCTCGGCTATGGAGTTCTACCCGGTATAGCATGCAAACACAAAGCATATAAGGCTAAGGGGTCCTACTCGGAGCAACATACAAACACAAAGCATATTTGGCTAAGTATTTCTACTCGACAAGGCATGCAAACATAAAGCATATAAAGCCAAAGGGGTATTCTGTGATTTCCTACTCGGAATGGCATGCAAACACAAAGCATATTCAGCCAAGGATTTCTATTCGTCATGGCATGCAAACACAAAGCATAAAAAGCCAACAAGTTACTCATGGTATTCTACTTGGTGCAGCATGCAAACACTAAGCATACAAAGCTGAGAAGCCATCTACTCGGTATCAAAGTGCAGAAGTAAAGCACAGGGTACTAACCTGTTCGATGCGCTTGGTGCGGTTGTACGTCTCGAAGCCATAAAGCCAATTGTCTTTCAGTGTGGTGTGCATGATGGCCACCTCCGACTTGCTGAGCTCGAAAGTCGTGGTCCTTGTGCAGTCATGGGGTCCCCCCATGTAGCACATCTTGTGCGAGCGGCGCTGAAGTGGGAGTACCCGGCGCGAGATCCAGCAGGCGATTGGATCATCATGGAGCAGCCCCTCCTCGCGCAACTCGGCCAGGCGTCGCTCGACCTGGATGACGTCCTCGATGGTGTTCCTCGGGTGGTAGCCCTAATTCTGCTGGGTTGGCAGGGCGTTCTTGAACGTGGGAAGGCCTATCCGGTCCTGGATCGGCTTCCCGACTTCGGTGGCTACGTTCTTCACGTAGAGGAAGCTGCGCTGCCACTTGCGCACAGATTCCAGTCTCTTGGCTCGGGGATGGCTACCAGTGGTTCGCTGCATCATCATCGCGCATCCCGTCTGGGTCATGGCGCGGGCGCTATCTGTTTTACCCGGATTGGGGATGCTTTGTTTGCGGAAAAAGAAATAGTGTGCCCATGTGTGGATTGTTGGGTACACGCCAAGGAAAGCTTCACACACCACGGCGTGGGTGAAGAGCATGATGAGGGAATTTGGTGGGAGATGGTGTGGCTGAAGGCCAAAATGATTGAGGAATTTGGCGAGGAAATCAGAAACCGGAAGGCCGAAGCCGTGCTTGAAGTGCGCAAGAAAGACCACATACTCGTCCTTCTCAGGCTTGGGTACGATTTCCATACCTGGATGGCGGCAAGTCATGCCGGGAGGCACGCGGCGCGTGTTCACGAGCCATTGGCAATCGTCCGTGGTGACCTCGGAGCCTTCCCAGCCGGCGCGGGCGGCGGCGGCGTCGTCTCCGTGGGCAGCCATCGCGACAGAGATGCGCGGGGGAGATTGGAGGCGAAGGCTCGAGTGGGAGATGCGAATCGGAGTGTGACGGGTCTGGGATCTCTCTATGTGTCTCTCCGGCGGCGCGTGGAGCAGCGGCAAGCAGTTGCGGTGGCGGAGCGCTCGGCGGCGGCGGAGAGACGAAGAGGCAAGAGATTGAAGTGAGCAGGAAAGAGAAGAAGAAGGCGTCGAGGGGGTATTTATCTCTCCCCTCGAGTTGCCGTTACCAGCGGAATATTCGGGATCAATCATGCACAGAGATCGTGCGGCGTGGGCTGCGCGCCGGTTAGAAACGCACACAGCGCATGTTGTGCGCGTAACGGGCGCAGTTAATCCCACGTCGAGATCGTGGGCGATTTAGTGCGGTTGAAGTGACTTTACAGGCTAGTGGGCCCGAGGTGCAGTTATTGGCGCGTGGCCTGAAGTGTCCCAGGCACCGAGGCGTCGGGGGTACGGGGGCGTGACACGTGCCCCGCAGCGACACGCAGAGGTGGATTCGCACCGTTTAAGCGGGATTGTGTTTCGAGATTTCGCTAAGTCATTTTACTCGGCATCAGAGAAGAAGGACAATGCTACTCGGAGAAGAAGAGATTCAAGCAAGAGTTAAGGGCTACACGGAGGGGCTACTCGACCTCTTACGATATGAAGACAAGATTTGTTTTTAAGCTGGCAGGACCCAGTGAACAAGTTCGCAGGACTCTACCAGTTTCGGGGACTAATGTCGGGGGGTTACCCCCGAGTAGGGGTAAGGCAAGTGCTAAAGGCAAGGTCAAGGAGCTATTTGACTAAGTAGCTGGCTACCCGGTACTCGCTACCCGGTGGGCTGCTATCCGGTCGTACCCGCCAGTGGCCAGAAGGAAGAATCAAGGAAGTTGTGTTCCTCCGAGTAGAGGAGTTGGTCCGAGTAGAGGGAGTAGTTTCCTACTCGGGCCAGAAGTCAATGGAGCCGTTCTGACAAAGGATCCCGCGTATCCTGCGTCCGTACAGCGTGCGGTTCACCTTACGGAGCGCGTGATTATCCGCGCTCCGGCGTGGCTACAGTGCGGTAGGCGCCTGTCTAGTCCTGTCACTGACAGAGGGGACAGGACAGGGCTAGGGGCCTACCCTATCTCACTGACAAGGGTGGACAGGTCCCATCTCCGAACGGCGCGACGACTTACGGTGCACGCGTCAGCGGGAACCCGGAGGCGTGCGCGGTTCTGCAGTGCTCCTGTCCCATCAAGCTGTACCTTTTAGTCTTATTCTATTCGGCTGGGCACCAGTATATAAGGTGCCCTGCCTCCTCCTGTGCGAGGGTCGACACTCTGGATTGCTTCACTACTCACAGAGAGAACTAGAGAGAAGAGTGGCTACTCGGCTGAAGGCCTGTACTGTACTGTGGCTACTCGGTAAACACCATATAAAGAGAGAGGCAGGAGTAGGGGTGTTACCTCCACACGAGGGCCCTGAACCTGGGTAGGATCTTGTTGTTTGCAGTGATTGTGACTTACCACATGCGGCTACTCGCCGTGTGATCCCTCCCCGAGCACCTCCAGCGTCCATCGGCCCCAACATTAGCCATCCCATGGCATCTGCCGTGATACCACCACGACACAATATATGCTGAAGGGAAAGGAACTAGTCTTATTGACTGAAAAAAGAAATCTGCGATGATGGGCATCGTTTGAGCAAGAGAATAACTGACGGCTCTATCCATGATAAAAATTGTACTCTCTCCAATCCATTTTAATTGTCGACGAATTGGATGTATCTAGAGATATTTTAGTGCTACATACATCGAGTTCAGCGACAATTATTATGGATCAGAGGGAGTAGTAAATTTAATTGTGCCACTAGCTAACTCAGTTATATTATGATGCTGCAAACTCAACTCTGCTAAATGTGAATCAAGAAGTTGCACGCAACTCACCAGTTGGTGGAGTCGTCCTAGCTTACTATGTATCAAAATATCTGCAATTTGGAGTAGAAGGCAAGAATTTAGTTTATGCTAGCCATACATGGATATGCTGGCCGTGGCATCTGAGAACTACTTACTGTACAGCAGTTAAGCTCAGTTGCAACGAGAAAGGCTGTTACAAAATAGAACAGGATGTATACTTAAAATATTATTTGTTTGGTTTTGATACAAAGGAATCCCCCGCTTGCCAAATCTGCTTCAGAGGACTATGGCTGCAAAATCTGGTGCAGTTTGGCTACTAAGTAAAACTGGTTGAACCTTTCAGTCTGTCACAACGGCCTTGTTCAAATGGAATTTATTGTGATTAATATGGTTTTTTGGGTAAGGTGTTTATAAAGTTCTTTCTGTACCAAGTGAGTGTGAGATCCATCTACAGAGAGTCACAAGGGAGGTGGTAAATTAGTTATAGGACTTGAGGGGATAACACTATATGACCAAGTGAGTGGTCTGTTTTAAACTAGTTGGAAATATCATTGGATACCCATTACCTGCTCAGTTTCTTTCCCTTTTTTTTAGATTTAGTTAACAATCTTGTCAGTTTATCGAATGGCATCTAATGATAGAGCCAATGCACGTAGAAAGAAAAAAAGATTTCCATGTCTCATTGACTGATAAAACAAATTTGTGCAAAGATGCGTCATTTCGATGACGAGATGGAAGCTTAATTATGTCAATAATGGTGCAAAGTAAACTCTCATGGCGTGCAAGTTTCGTGCAGATTAGCAATTGATTACAATTCAGGTCTTGTTGCCCATTATGATTTGTTCGTTGAGTTCTAGCATTCAAGTTCTGCTCGTGCTTTAGTAATTCCATGTACCAGCGGTTAACTAATATGGTATCTAATTTTAAAGACGCTTAGATTTTTTTTTCTGGTAAGTTAACAAATATAAGTTTATGCATATGTGATACAAAAAGTATTCTGAACTGAATGGACTCTCTCGGTCCCTCCGATCCATATCAAAAAATAATGCATACTAGTTTCTCCGAAGTCAAACTTTCTAAGTTTTACTAAGTTTATAGAAAAAGACATCAATATTTATGGCAGAAAATAAATATTATTATATCCATCGTAAAATATATTTTTCACTTTATGTTGTATTGGTATTGTAGTGACGGATATCAGTATATGACTGACTAAGTAAAACTGGTTCAACCTTTCAGTCTGTCACAACTGCCTTGTTCAAATGGAATTTATTGTAATTAATATGGTTTTCTGGGTAAGGTATTTATAAAGTTCTTTCTGTAGCAAGTGAGTGTGAGATCCATCTACAGAGAGTCACAAGGGAGGTGGTAAATTAGTTATAGGACTTGAGGGGATACCACTATATGACCAAGTGAGTTGTCTGTTTTGAACTAGTTGGAAATATCATTGGATACCCATTACCTGCTCAGTTTCTTTCCTTATTTTTTTTAGATTTAGTTAACAATTTTGTCAGTTTATCGAATGGCATCTAATGATAGAGCCAATGCACACAGAAAGAAAAAAAAAGACTTCCAAGTCTCATTGACTGATAAAACAAGTGTGTGCAAAGATGCGTCATTTCGATGACGTGATGGAAGCTTAATTATGTAAATAATGGTGCAAAGTAAACTCTCCTGGCGTGCAAGTTTAGTGCAGATTAGCAATTGGTTAAAATTCAGGTCTTGTTGCCCATTATGATTTCTTCGTTGAGTTCTAGCATTCAAGTTCTGCTCCTGCTTTAGTAATTCCATGTACCAGCGGTTAACTAATATGGTATCTACTTTTAAATACGCTTGTAGATTTTATTTCTGGTAAGTTAACAAATATAAGTTTATGCATGTGATACAAAAAGTATTCTGAACTGAATGGACTCTCTCGATCCCTCCATGTCAAAATATAGTGCATATTAGTTTCTCCGAAGTCAAACTTTCTAAGTTTTACTAAGTTTATAGAAAAAGACATCAATATTTATGGCAGAAAATAAATATTATTATATCCATCGTAAAATATATTTTTCACTTTATGTTGTATTGGTATTGTAGTGACGGATATCAGTATATGACTGACTTGTCTGATTCTAAACTAACGAGACATATAGCTGGATACCTGTCAGTTCCTTGCATGTGACTAGAAATAGGGAACACTCTATCTCACATGCTTGTTGCAGATGCTAACATGGACCCATAGAACATAAGTAAGTTTTTCGCGAAAACGCAAAAGCTTTGCGTTTCGATGCATTGATAGAAAAGTGAGTTTATGTACAAGCCTTAGAGGAGGCGACCCCACACCCTACAACTCAACCCACTACCTAGTCTAGGGAAGAAGAAGTCCAAGGCCACGAGCTCCCGCGCCCACCCAAGAACGAGCCTCGGTCTTGATAGTTTCTACCAAGGCACTACCGAGGGTCCAGTGTTGCCGAAGACGATTGTGTTCCGCTGCTTCCAGATCTGCCACGCCGTAAGCATAATCGGCGAAGAAGTGCCCTTACGCAGCAAGTTAATTAGGGGTGGAGTGCAGAGCGAGCTTCCACCAGTCAACAAAATCGTCCTTCACAACTGGGCGCCTAGCCGTGCATCGGACCCAGGAGAGAACCTCATGCCAGATCGTAGGTGAGAATGGGGAACCGGTGAGAATATGACCCATCGACTCAAGCGTCTGTTCGCAGACCGGCAACCTGCCTGGTGTGGCACTCCGTGACATGCCAACCTCTCCCCCATCTAACATCGATCCAAGCAGGTAAGTAGGATGAAGAATTTCACCCTAGGCGGGCCCCAAGACTTCCAGTTCAATCTCCACGATCTAGATATTGTCGCTCCTTGAAAGAGCACCTCGTAGCAAGATTTGGAGGAGTATGCGGCGTTCGGGGTCCAACACCATATCAACCTATCCGGTGTGTCATGCAGCTGCACCCTTTGCATCTCCCCACACCCGAACATATTGGAGGAGGGCAACCGGGCATAGGGCTCCACCGATGTCGGAGATCCATCGGTGGTCTAACACGACCCCTCCTAACTGTTCTCGACTTTCTGCGACGTTTGGGATTGAGAGTGGTTAGGTTCGGCGTGATGTCCTCCAACGACCCGCCTCCCCACCATTTATCTTTCCAAAACAGAGCCGTTGATCCATCTCCCAGGTTCATCTCGGTGGAGGTCGCAAAAATCTGACGTTCCTCGCGAGAGAATTGCATGTCGAGACCCCTCCATGGCCTTAGCGGGTTGTTGTGAAGTCGCCACAACCATCGGGTCCGTAGGCTCACCGAGGTGCGAGCAAGGTCGGGGATACCGAGGCCACCGAGCCTGAGCGGCTGGAATACCCTCGCCCAGTTAACGTGGCAGTGACCCCAATTTACCGCCCCACGGCCCGTCCACCGGAAACCGCGGAGAATCTTCTCAATCTTCTTTAGGACTTTCTTGTTAGCGCTGATGACCATCAGTTGGTGCAGGGGAATTGCCGCTAGAACAGCCTTGATCAACGTCAGTCTCCCAGCTTTGGGCATCATCGCCGCTTTCCAAATTAGAATTTTGTCCGCGACCCGATCTACCAATGGTTGCAGGGCTTTCTGTCACATCCCAATTTTGGAATACCTGTTAACACAGTTGTTTTGCTAATTGCTTTACTAATAAACCTTGGTTGTGTTTGTTTGTGGTTGTTTAAGTGCAACTAAACAAACTATTTATATAAACTAAACAAACTTAAAAAGGATAGCAAAGCAGTAAAATAAAAATATTCAACATATTGTTCCAATGACTTTGGCAATATTTTCTAAGGTAAATATTGATCAAAGAGTTTTCCAAAAACATCTTATGAATCCAATACTTGTTGAATATTATTCCAAGACCTAAATTAAGAAAGAGGAAACACTTAATAAATTTCCCTAAAAAGATTATCAGAAAAAGAGGCATTCTTAAATGCTTCACCAAAATATTATCAAATGTTTTTCCAACCTTGCAAGATTAAAAACAAAGGTATTGGAGAGCATTGATTGCTATCTCTAGTCATATAAATATTTTGGCAAAGCATTGCTAAAGAAAAGCCAAGTGCTTTATTAAATAGAAATTCCAATATTTCCAGAAACAGAAAACTCAAACTAGTTACTATTGGAAACTTTCTTGAAATGGTCTGAAATTAATACCATTGCTTCCTTATATCAAATAAGGAACACACACAAGAGGAGACCAAAAATTGAATCCATTAAAGTCCTGAAAACATGGTTTTTCTCCACAGCAACATTTGGGATTTTGAACAAGTTTGTTCTACAAACTTTTTCCAAATGCCATGAAATAAATACCACATTCTCTATATCATAAATAAGGATGAAAACCAAAAGGGCACAAGTTTTTGAATAATTTAAGTTGCCAAAAACCCCTGTTTTCTTGACAGCACCTTTTTGAAATTTGAACATGTTTGTTCTATGAAGTAACTCAAAATGACTTGAATTGTCTACCACATAAGGAACACATCAAATAAGGAATGTGTGCCAAAAATTATCATTTTTGGAAGCTCCTAAGTAGGTTAATAAATTCAATGTCCATTTATGTAAGAATTCAAATTTGGACAACTTTGAATTATCAAGTTTATCTAATTGAGCCAATTTTCACATATGTTGTGTATCTTAACTAATTAGAATTTTGGGCAAAAGGTTTTAAAATTTAAACCTTGTTTGCTTAGGGAAAACATCCACTTTCAGAGAGCACAGGGACCTAGTTGTAAATATCCAGGGACCAAAATGAAATCTGAGTCATCTCCTACCTCTAGCCATGCTGTAGCAAACAGAAGACCTACACCATTGCTTCGAGTGGAAGGATTCGGGAGGATAAAGAGGCCCCCCCATGTGCCTTGTCTCCCCCAGGCCCCCCTCTATCTCTCCCCCCCCCCCCCCCTCAAGCTCTCTCCTCTCCCTCTCGGTAGAAAATGCCCAAAAACCGAAACCCTAGGATTAGCTTCGCCGCCGATTAGGCCATTCCCGAGCTTGCCTCAACTCTCCGTTGACACCAACATCTCCGCATCATCGTGGCTGTGCTCGGTGCCAAAGGGATTGAGGTGGGACGCCGCGAGGAGGCCGCGCCGTCCGAGTTCTTCTTCGGCTCCGGGAGCACTCCGGCGAGGGATTGCCGCCGCCGCGGACCTCCTCCTCCCTATCCGAGCCGTCCCACACGTTCATGGTGAGCAGGGGATTCCCCCAGACCATTTTTCCCTCTCCCTCTCCTCGTATTTCGTCGCCGCGCCGTCTTTCTCTCCGGGCTGCCGCGCGCCGTCGACGCCGGCCGTGCTCCGGTGCATCCCAGGAAGCGAGCCCCCTCTCACTTGGTTCCCCTCGTCGTAAGCTACGTATAGGTAGTTTCAATTTGTGAAACCGTGCACGGATGCGTCGATTGCGAGCTCGCCGGAGACATTCCCGCCGGCGGATGGCGTCATGGTGACGTCGTGCTCACCTCATCCCCTTGACCGCGCGCTCTGCTAGTCAAACTGGCCGTGGGCCTGGCACTCGCCCGCGTGGCTGCCGCGTGGCGGCTGGCCCGCGCGTCAGCGACCAGCGGCTAGATCCGCCCGCGGTGGGGATCGTTCTGGCCGGCCCATTTGGCAGATCTGGCCCAACAACCCTAGATTTCCATTTAAATTTTTCACAGAATGTACCTCTTTACTTTTGGCCTTCAAAACTAATCTAAAAGATGAATTTGGCCAAACCAAAAATCACAGTGGTACACCAACAAAATCTAAACCACCTCAAAGTTGTAGATCTACATTTAGATTAACATTTTTGAAATGAAAAATGAATTGGCAACAGGTACCAGAAACACCAAATTGAGCACCATTTTTATTTTACAACTCAGAATGAAGTGAGGCCAATTGCATTGGAAAGCCCTTGAAATTTCCTAACAGGAGCAATCAACCTTGCTTCCAAATTCCTAATATTTTTGAAATGGCATGCAATTTGGTAAAACACCAGAGAGCACTTTGGTGATTTTTATAAATTAATTAAATATGAATTTTGATGCAAACCAAATTGGATGGTCTTGTATATGTTTAGGACTATCCAAACCTAGAAGGGTTTAATTTTTAGAGCATCCTAGAAAATTTGGTGGACAGATCTTTATTTTACATGTTTCTGCCATTTTGGCATTTTAGGTATTTAAATTGAGTAATTATATTTTTGTGTTGCAATATTGTTTTATAGCATGTATAAGTGGTGTGAACTTGTTTTCTAAGTGTTACTTAGCTATTTTATCATGTTATATTGTGTGGACTTGAGTGGAGAAAAAATATGATATTTGTTAGTAGCATATGTTTATCTCTAGTGTATAGTTGCATATAATTTTTGAGTGATGAATTGATGTGCTAGCACTTGGATTTTTTATTGGATCCAGTGCCATGTTAGTACTTATTTTGTGTTGTTATCACCTCTGCTATCTTGCATTTGAGTTGGTAGAAAAGCATGAGTATCTTTGTGATGGCTATGAAATTGTTATGGAAAAATTCCCTCATGTGTGGAATTTTTGACATAAGTTTTTGTGGTTGTGTAGCCACATATTTTTGTATTGTGTTCATAGGACCAGTAGCATTTTGATAAGGTTGTTATGAGTACTTGACCCCTAAAGTTTTCACATGTGTGAAAACAATAGCATGAGTAGCATTGTCTTGCTTATTTTTGCACCCTATTATTTTCTGCTAGTATCGTTATTGCACTAGGTGCTAGTTTAGGTTTTTGCTAATTTTTGTCAAGTATGACCAGAGGCATTGTGACCTCTTAATGCTTTGTTATGCTAGTGGAACACCCACTGGTGTCATTGCATTTTTGGTGGAAACATTATTTCCCCAAACTAGATGCATTTCTTTTATATAGTTCTCTAACTAGTGAGTGCCTAGTATTTTTGTTTGGGATTTTTAGTGCTAAATGAAAATGGGTATGCTTCTGTTTGTAAGTGGTTGTAATCATGTGTGGCTTGCTAGGAAAAATACATTCTTGAAGTGTTGTTTGATTCCTCTAGTAATGCCCTTTTTATTACTACTAGTATGTAGGAGTTGCCCTGCAAATTGATGCATTGTTTTGTTAAATGAGATATTTTTGTTAGAGCAAGTATAGATGTTTTTCACTCCTGTTTTTATGACATGGACCCTCTGGTTGTATTTCAATTACTTGATTGAAATTCATCCATTGATTCTTCATGTGTGAGTAGTACTAGTTTCCTTAGCAATTTTTGTATTGAATTATTTTTCCTGCCAACTTGTGTTTGGTAGATATGTGTGTATCCTTGCATGAGGAAATGTTTTCATTTCCCATTATGATAACATGGTTCCTTGTTTGCATTTTAGTACTTTACTTGTTATGCTTGCTTGCATAGCAAACCCTTAGTAGAAGCATGTCTATAGGATTCCTCCTTTTTAGTCATTGTTTCTATTGTTCTCACTATGAGAAATTGTGTGTTTTGTGATGAGTCTATTACCTTGTTACACTTGTGTAGGCTCACTGATTTGTAAAAGTAACTTTTGCAAATCATGTGTCTTATTTATTCTTGATGTGAATTTAGACTTAGTAAGATAGCTACCTTTTTCTTTTTGTTGTTTGGTTGATAGACCCATTGCCATGATTATTTTTGTGCATGTTTTATATACTTTTAGTAGTCTCACCTTTGTGAAACTAAGTGTATTTTGGGTTTATTAATATCTTGGTATGAGAGTGGCACACCCACTGAATCCATGATATTGAGGTTGTGAGACATGTTCCTCCAACCTTAAGTTTGTCTTATTAAATGGCATTTCTGCCAGGTAGGATTGTTTGATTGTTTGCCTCAATTAATAATTGAGTGAATTTGTTACTTATTTCCTTGCTGTATGTATTGTTATGTATGGTTGCTTGCCTTGATTGGTTCTGAATGTGTGTCCTTTATTCCTTTTACGACGTTAGAAAACGAAGAGGAAGGAAGTGTCGTGAAGCTCTGTTTCAAGTTCCAGTCACTCCAACACCAGGGACACAAGAGTTACCAGGCAAGCCATCCTGATGCTTGCTGATACAATACTTATCATTATCTATCAAGCATGTTTTACCTTTGAAGTTTTACAAAAACTTGGTTATCAAAACTATTTTTGATGTGGAATTTACTACTATACTATATTATAGGTTACTATTATGCCAGTAGTTAAACTTGGTAATACCAAGCCCATAAGCCACCATATGGTATTTATTACCATCAAATATACTAGTCCCTAAGTGGACACCCTAAAATTGTGATTCTACAAAACAAAGGCTTTACGGAAAAACCCGGAGAAAAGGCGGATCCTTGTTCTCCGGAGGAATGTGGAAGTGGTCATTTTTGAGAAAGTGGTGTTTTCAAAAATGACACATAACCTAGTCTTCGCCGGACAACCTTTACCGTACTGCCACCCTACCCCAACATGGGCAAGGGGCTTAACTTGAAGTTTGTTCTTATTAGGGTGTGCTATCTCAATGTGCTATAGGGGATGCGATCCTCTGAACCGAATGTCGGGAGACATATAAAGTGTGGGATTAATTTTCCCTCCGGATGCATCAGTTGAGGCATCCTGGCTTGGCGGGGATTAGCTCGGTGCCGGGGATGTGGTAAAACCCAACTGAGAGATAGGCATATTCTAGCTTGAACATAGTGGATGGTTATGATCAGATACCTGATGTTTACATACTGTTGTTACAGTCCGTGATTGTTCACGGGAGGTGTACTGGATCTGGTGGATGTGTACACCTCTGCAGAGTACAACTTTTTCGAAGAAGCCGCGTCCTCGGATATGGACAGTTGAATGGCCATGTAGCTAGCATTGTGTCAATGTTTTCAAAAAGGAGTTTTGAAAAGGAATTTTGGAAAGGAAGTGTTGAACTTGTGAAGTTCGGAAAGGAAATGGAAACATATACCGTGGAGGTATCGTCGATGATGAAAAGCCAGATGATGTTATACAAAACAAAGTGTTTTGCAAACAAAACCTTTTCTACTCTAAGCAAGAATTCTGGAAACTGATTCCAAGAAGTTTTGCAAAGAGAAAATATTCTTTTACAAAGTTTTACAAAACCTCTTGTACATGTGATACCTACAAGAGAAATAAAACTATATTATTTTCTTCTGAAGTATCTTCTTCAACGAAGATACAGATTAACCTGACTGCAACTATGGTGTCATCATATATGAACACCATTGATAGTGAACCATATTTATAGCCTACCTATTCCACCATATAAGCATATTTGCATGTTTGGTAAGTGAAATGATGGATGTCTTGCTGAGTACATTCAAATGTACTCATTATGGTTTCGCCCCTGGTATCTACTTATCAGATTTGGAGAAGGAGCCTCCAAAGGATATCTATGAAGAGAAGTACGGAGTTGACGGCTTTGCGAACTAGGATCGTCTCCGGGTCAGCAGCCTGTAGGTTAAGGCGTGACTTGGGCTCAACTACGTTGTGTTTTAATTGTCTTCCGCTGTGTTTGTTAAGTTGCCTGCCCTTTGTGGCAGTTGCGTTAAACTTGATCATGTGATCATCTTTGTAATACCTTTATGTATTCGTGTAATGGATGATGTATATCTGTGTGCCAACTGTGTATGTTGTTCACGACTGATCTTTCTGGGATCGTGAATGTATGCATACGTAGGGTTTCAGACTGCCGGTCTGGGGTCCTTACAGAGTTGGTATCAGAGCCATCCTGACCTTAGGAGACCTTAGTTAGCATGGACGTCAGATAGGAAAGAAAAGTATTTTTGAGTAAAAACCTATTTACTATATAAATTATTTTTATCTAAGGGAATTTTAGTATATTTTCCCCTCCTTATTATCTTTTCAAAAGATTATAAATGCATATTAAGGGCGTCCTTGAACAGTAGTTCGAAGGGCGAGCCTTATAGAGTTAGTATCTCTCTCGGTTAAGAGTTTATTTCTTACTTTTTACAACTGCTCCGCTCTGTTTTTGAAACATCTCTCGTATTTGAAGTTTTCTGTCCAGAAAATAGTTGGAGTTTCAAAAACAGATTGTTGCATAAAGTTTTATCACAACTTTACTTCTATTTATCTTGTTTTCATACAAAAACTTGTACACTTGCCGATGTCCCGAGAAGACCAAAATAATTGCTTAGCTCTACAGTGATGATGGTCAGCAGTAGATATAGTTCTTCAGCCACTTCTAGGATTTTGGATCATCCCCCGACGTAGCTCCAATGGAGCCTTGCTTGTGTGTTTTGGCTTGCTTATGTGTGTCCGTAGGACTTTGTGCTATTGTGTGGTGTAGAATTTGGTTCATCTAGGCTTCTATATGTTTGTGGGGTGCTCAAAATTTGCAGATTTGTGCTTGCCCCGCTCTTGTTTTTGAATCGCCTCGTGTTAAATTTTTGCAAGCAAAAATGTTAGTATAGTATTCAAAAACAAGAATTTGTTGCTTAGACTTATACTTGTTTTCGCTTCATAATGCGACCCGTCGTGAACCACCACCATCTCCCTCACAATCAATGAAAGCACCATTGGACCTAATAATAGAGGACCATTAAGCCACACCACTCCAACATATAAAGCTCCAACAACGACAATCCTCAAAGAAAAAAAAGGCGTGAAGAAAACCAACCAATACTGACCAAAACCTCTATGTTCGTCTATTTGCAAAAGACTCTTTTTACCCTGTTGGCAAATTGTTGCACATTTTTTTTATGTTCCCTTTTAAAAGACCAAACAAGAGAAATCCCCTTTTTATAAATTTATATACCTCCCTCCTATGGAGAAAGGTGAAAAAGAATTCTTCACATGCCATGATGCGCAACCCCCTCAAAAGCCAATCCGAAGAGCACAATTCAATATTCGACGTATGACGCTAGTCGTGTCTTGTAGGACAAGCATGATTAAATAGAAAGCTAACAAGACTAACATGTTTTGCCTAATCTTAGGTTGACACCTAACCAAAGCATGCGAACTACTGACAACTCTTTCTAAACCAAGGAATTAAGTGACTTACGACACCTTTTAATCTAGTTGGTAAAAAGGAGAAGTCACGAGAAAATAAGATGATGACCTATTCGTTTACTAGTAAATAAGATATTAGGTGTATCTACTTTGGAAACCAAATCTTAGTAGACATAGTAGGTACTAGGAAATTCGGGGTTTATAAATTAAGTGAACGATGAAATGGTTATGATAGATCTAGAAAACAGCAGTTTTCCTGTTTTATTTCTTTGTGTGCTCTTGATTGAAATAAATTTGTGTTTTATTCAATCTTGCTTCCTAACTTATATGGACTTGTTAGGACGTGTTATTATGTTGTTTTGTTACAATAAATCTACCCTAGAAAGTGTGTGCATGATTGGAAGCTCGAACAAAAGTAAAATAGCATTTGTTACCTTCTAGTTTATTAATTGGAAGTATTGTGAGAGCTAGATCTATGTATACTTTCTTAGTAAATTTTGTGCTATGTTTCTTTGAGTCCAGTACCATTTAGGTAATGTTATTTTTATGCTTGTACCTATGTTAGCTTGCATGTCTCTTAAAAGTAAAGCATATGTAAGCATTGCTATCAATATGCACTAGTATTGCCTCACTAAATTAAATAGCCTTATATTTTTATCTTGTGTGCAAAGTTTTTCATGAGTAACCAGAGGCTTAGTACCTATTTTTACTTGGTATTAGTAGGCCAAAGCCCACTGGTCCCATTGCATTTTTGCTTGAGGATGAAAATCCCCAACCATACACATGTGTGAAAATAGCATGTTTCACTATGTGAATGATTTCTATTTTCCACCATGGAAAATATAATTGTTTCTTTTCACTTATGCGAGTGAGAAGTTGATTTCTTATTAGTAAATAAACTAATGTTTAGGTGTGATCCTTTTGTTAGCATAATATTCCTTAGGGGTATCATGTTAAGAAATGTTTCACTATCGTGTGCTGAAATTAAATTGTTCGCAAATAAAATAAATTCCTCTTGATTGGTAGATTGTTTGTGAATAATTTTAAATTGAGTGTATGGATTTTTGAAAAGGTTTAGATAACTTTTCATTAATGGCATAGCTACTGGTTGTGTGAGTTATACCTTGCTTGTTTGCTAGTAATTGTTTAAGAAAAACATAAATTGCTAGGAGAAATTTATGCATGTTTAATAGTTGTATCATGGGATTGTTTTGATGTTTGTGCTTACTAACTTGAGTAAGTTTTGTGTACTGTTATTAGGTAAATTTATATTCATGACTTGATTGTTTAAGTTTAAACATCATGATAGCATTGTTTGCTTCTCTAGAGTGAAACTAGTTTCACCACTAGAAAATGGTGATTTTTGCTCTAGTATTACCCTCTTTTTATTTTATGAGTATATGGGTTGATGTAGCATGTTTAGGAAGTTATTACTTCTGTTATCATGCCATGAATTATTTAGTTGCATGTTCTATGGTTATAGGATATGATTATCTCTTATAGCATGCTGGTGTAGATTTTTCATACTAGTGTGTTATTTGTGCAGATTTTTTTTATGCCTGTGTAATAGGAGTTTTACCTTGTGTAAAGATGGTATTTTAGAGTACCTTTATGATTGTATTCATTGGTTTTTAGCTACTGGTTGTTTTCTAATTGTTCATGATTGATGGTTTCCAAAACCTCTAATAAACAAATAACCTAGTGAATAATTAGGCTATTCATCTGTGGTGTTGTTTGCTGGCTTATTGGATTTTGTTTAAATGTTTTACCTTAGCTTGAGTTAATACTTGTGTTATGATTGTGCTTAAGAGTATCTTATTAAACTAAAAACATCCAACTAAAATCATGAACATATTAAGTGATAGTTGCTTGTGGTGAGTAATAACCACTGCCATGGGTATTTGTTCTGTCTGTTGGTTGTTACCTTAGCAACCTAACCTTTGCACCCACAAGCTATATTTTTAGCTTCTTATATACCTTGTTATGAGAGTGGTACACCACTCCATATGTTGTATGTAATATGTGGGATATACCTAGGAACTCATGTAAATAATTGACGGTATTTTTCCAGGTAGTTCTGCACTAACCTTAATTTTTGTTCAAACTAGGAAACAAAAGTTTTGGACCTAACACAGTGCTGGTGTACTTTTTAAAATGAAGTTGCTAAATTAGGGTAGTACCCCACCTCCCAAGAAAAGTCAAAGGGGGGAAGCACCTTCACTCCAACACTAACATTGTGTTTGTTGGCCCTCCCTTAGTCCTCGCTTGTGAATCTCGGGGACGAGATTCTTTTTAAGGGGGGAAGACCTGTCACATCCCAATTTTGGAATACCTGTTAACACAGTTGTTTTGCTAATTGCTTTACTAATAAACCTTGGTTGTGTTTGTTTGTGGTTGTTTAAGTGCAACTAAACAAACTATTTATATAAACTAAACAAACTTAAAAAGGATAGCAAAGCAGTAAAATAAAAAATATCAACATATTGTTCCAATGACTTTGGCAATATTTTCTAAGGTAAATATTGATCAAAGAGTTTTCCAAAAACATCTTATGAATCCAATACTTGTTGAATATTATTCCAAGACCTAAATTAAAAAAGAGGAAACACTTAATAAATTTCCCTAAAAAGATTATCAGAAAAAGAGGCATTCTTAAATGCTTCACCAAAATATTATCAAATGTTTTTCCAACCTTGCAAGATTAAAAACAAAGGTATTGGAGAGCATTGATTGCTATCTCTAGTCATATAAATATTTTGGCAAAGCATTGCTAAAGAAAAGCCAAGTGCTTTATTAAATAGAAATTCCAATATTTCCAGAAACAGAAACTCAAACTAGTTACTATTGAAACTTTCTTGAAATGGTCTGAAATTAATACCATTGCTTCCTTAATCAAATAAGGAACACACACAAGAGGAGACCAAAAATTGAATCCATTAAAGTCCTGAAAACATGGTTTTTCTCCACAGCAACATTTGGGATTTTGAACAAGTTTGTTCTACAAAATTTTTCCAAATGCCATGAAATAAATACCACATTCTCTATATCATAAATAAGGATGAAAACCAAAAGGGCACAAGTTTTTGAATAATTTAAGTTGCCAAAAACCCCTGTTTTCTTGACAGCACCTTTTGAAATTTGAACATGTTTGTTCTATGAAGTAACTCAAAATGACTTGAATTGTCTACCACATAAGGAACACATCAAATAAGGAATGTGTGCCAAAAATTATCATTTTTGGAAGCTCCTAAGTAGGTTAATAAATTCAATGTCCATTTATGTAAGAATTCAAATTTGGACAACTTTGAATTATCAAGTTTATCTAATTGAGCCAATTTTCACATATGTTGTGTATCTTAACTAATTAGAATTTTGGGCAAAGGTTTTAAAATTTAAACCTTGTTTGCTTAGGGAAAACATCCACTTTCAGAGAGCACAGGGACCTAGTTGTAAATATCCAGGGACCAAAATGAAATCTGAGTCATCTCCTACCTCTAGCCATGCTGTAGCAAAC
Source organism: Alopecurus myosuroides (assembly GCA_028641055.1). Classification (NCBI taxonomy): domain Eukaryota; kingdom Viridiplantae; phylum Streptophyta; class Magnoliopsida; order Poales; family Poaceae; genus Alopecurus; species Alopecurus myosuroides. The sequence continues at coordinate 594,694,768 of CM054057.1, read as the reverse complement.
AGAAGACCTACACCATTGCTTCGAGTGGAAGGATTCGGGAGGATAAAGAGGCCCCCCCATGTGCCTTGTCTCCCCCAGGCCCCCCTCTATCTCTCCCCCCCCCCTCAAGCTCTCTCCTCTCCCTCTCGGTAGAAAATGCCCAAAAACCGAAACCCTAGGATTAGCTTCGCCGCCGATTAGGCCATTCCCGAGCTTGCCTCAACTCTCCGTTTGACACCAACATCTCCGCATCATCGTGGCTGTGCTCGGTGCCAAAGGGATTGAGGTGGGACGCCGCGAGGAGGCCGCGCCGTCCGAGTTCTTCTTCGGCTCCGGGAGCACTCCGGCGAGGGATTGCCGCCGCCGCGGACCTCCTCCTCCCTATCCGAGCCGTCCCACACGTTCATGGTGAGCAGGGGATTCCCCCAGACCATTTTTCCCTCTCCTCTCCTCGTATTTCGTCGCCGCGCGCCGTCTTTCTCTCCGGGCTGCCGCGCGCCGTCGACGCCGGCCGTGCTCCGGTGCATCCCAGGAAGCGAGCCCCCTCTCACTTGGTTCCCCTCGTCGTAAGCTACGTATAGGTAGTTTCAATTTGCGAAACCGTGCACGGATGCGTCGATTGCGAGCTCGCCGGAGACATTCCCGCCGGCGGATGGCGTCATGGTGACGTCGTGCTCACCTCATCCCCTTGACCGCGCGCTCTGCTAGTCAAACTGGCCGTGGGCCTGGCACTCGCCCGCGTGGCTGCCGCGTGGCGGCTGGCCCGCGCGTCAGCGACCAGCGGCTAGATCCGCCCGCGGTGGGGATCGTTCTGGCCGGCCCATTTGGCAGATCTGGCCCAACAACCCTAGATTTCCATTTAAAATTTTCACAGAATGTACCTCTTTACTTTTGGCCTTGAAAACTAATCTAAAAGATGAATTTGGCCAAACCAAAAATCACAGTGGTACACCAACAAAATCTAAACCACCTCAAAGTTGTAGATCTACATTTAGATTAACATTTTTGAAATGAAAAATGAATTGGCAACAGGTACCAGAAACACCAAATTGAGCACCATTTTTATTTTACAACTCAGAATGAAGTGAGGCCAATTGCATTGGAAATCCCTTGAAATTTCCTAACAGGAGCAATCAACCTTGCTTCCAAATTCCTAATATTTTTGAAATGGCATGCAATTTGGTAAAACACCAGAGAGCACTTTGGTGATTTTTATAAATTAATTAAAGATGAATTTTGATGCAAACCAAATTGGATGGTCTTGTATATGTTTAGGACTATCCAAACCTAGAAGGGTTTAATTTTTAGAGCATCCTAGAAAATTTGGTGGACAGATCTTTATTTTACATGTTTCTGCCATTTTGGCATTTTAGGTATTTAAATTGAGTAATTATATTTTTGTGTTGCAATATTGTTTTATAGCATGTATAAGTGGTGTGAACTTGTTTTCTAAGTGTTACTTAGCTATTTTATCATGTTATATTGTGTGGACTTGAGTGGAGAAAAAATATATTTGTTAGTAGCATATGTTTTATCTCTAGTGTATAGTTGCATATAATTTTTGAGTGATGAATTGATGTGCTAGCACTTGGATTTTTGATTGGATCCAGTGCCATGTTAGTACTTATTTTGTGTTGTTATCACCTCTGCTATCTTGCATTTGAGTTGGTAGAAAAGCATGAGTAGCTTTGTGATGGCTATGAAATTGTTGGAAAAATTCCCTCATGTGTGGAATTTTTGACATAAGTTTTTGTGGTTGTGTAGCCACATATTTTTGTATTGTGTTCATAGGACCATAGCATTTTGATAAGGTTGTTATGAGTACTTGACCCCTAAAGTTTTCACATGTGTGAAAACAATAGCATTAGTAGCATTGTCTTGCTTATTTTTGCACCCTATTATTTTCTGCTAGTATCGTTATTGCACTAGGTGCTAGTTTAGGTTTTTGCTAATTTTTGTCAAGTATGACCAGAGGCATTGTGACCTATTAATGCTTTGTTATGCTAGTGGAACACCCACTGGTGTCATTGCATTTTTGGTGGAAACATTATTTCCCCAAACTAGATGCATTTCTTTTATATAGTTCTCTAACTAGTGCCTAGTATTTTGTTTGGGATTTTTTAGTGCTAAATGAAAATGGGTATGCTTCTGTTTGTAAGTGGTTGTAATCAGTGTGGCTTGCTAGGAAAAATACATTCTTGAAGTGTTGTTTGATTCCTCTAGTAATGCCCTTTTTATTACTACTAGTATGTAGGAGTTGCCCTGCAAATTGATGCATTGTTTTGTTAAATGAGATATTTTTAGAGCAAGTATAGATGTTTTTCACTCCTGTTTTTATGACATGGACCCTCTGGTTGTATTTCAATTACTTGATTGAAATTCATCCATTGATTCTTCATGTGTGAGTAGTACTAGTTTCCTTAGCAATTTTTTTATTGAATTATTTTTCCTGCCAACTTGTGTTTGGTAGATATGTGTGTATCCTTGCATGAGGAAATGTTTTCATTTCCCATTATGATAACATGGTTCCTTGTTTGCATTTTAGTACTTTACTTGTTATGCTTGCTTGCATAGCAAACCCTTAGTAGAAGCATGTCTATAGGATTCCTCCTTTTTAGTCATTGTTTCTATTGTTCTCACTATGAGAAATTGTGTGTTTTGTGATGAGTCTATTACCTTGTTACACTTGTGTAGGCTCACTGATTTGTAAAAGTAACTTTTGCAAATCATGTGTCTTATTTATTCTTGATGTGAATTTAGACTTAGTAAGATAGCTACCTTTTTCTTTTTGTTGTTTGGTTGATAGACCCATTGCCATGATTATTTTTGTGCATGTTTTATATACTTTTAGTAGTCTCACCTTTGTGAAACTAAGTGTATTTGGGTTTATTAATATCTTGGTATGAGAGTGGCACACCCACTGAATCCATGATATTGAGGTTGTGAGACATGTTCCTCCAACCTTAAGTTTGTCTTATTAAATGGCATTTCTGCCAGGTAGGATTGTTTGATTGTTTGCCTCAATTAATAATTGAGTGAATTTGTTACTATTAGATTTCCTTGCTGTATGTATTGTTATGTATGGTTGCTTGCCTTGATTGGTTCTGAATGTGTGTCCTTTATTCCTTTTACGACGTTAGAAAACGAAGAGGAAGGAAGTGTCGAAGCTCTGTTTCAAGTTCCAGTCACTCCAACACCAGGGACACAAGAGTTACCAGGCAAGCCATCCTGATGCTTGCTGATACAATACTTATCATTATCTATCAAGCATGTTTTACCTTTGAAGTTTTACAAAAACTTGGTTATCAAAACTATTTTTGATGTGGAATTTACTACTATACTATATTATAGGTTACTATTATGCCAGTAGTTAAACTTGGTAATACCAAGCCCATAAGCCACCATATGGTATTTATTACCATCAAATATACTAGTCCCTAAGTGGACACCCTAAAATTGTGATTCTACAAAACAAAGGCTTTACGGAAAAACCCGGAGAAAAGGCGGATCCTTGTTCTCCGGAGGAATGTGGAAGTGGTCATTTTGAGAAAGTGGTGTTTTCAAAAATGACACATAACCTAGTCTTTCGCCGGACAACCTTTACCGTACTGCCACCCTACCCCAACATGGGCAAGGGGCTTAACTTGAAGTTTGTTCTTATTAGGGTGTGCTATCTCAATGTGCTATAGGGGATGCGATCCTCTGAACCGAATGTCGTGGAGACATATAAAGTGTGGGATTAATTTTCCCTCCGGATGCATCAGTTGAGGCATCCTGGCTTGGCGGGGATTAGCTCGGTGCCGGGGATGTGGTAAAACCCAACTGAGAGATAGGCATATTCTAGCTTGAACATAGTGGATGGTTATGATCAGATACCTGATGTTTACATACTGTTGTTACAGTCCGTGATTGTTCACGGGAGGTGTACTGGATCTGGTGGATGTGTACACCTCTGCAGAGTACAACTTTTCGAAGAAGCCGCGTCCTCGGATATGGACAGTTTGAATGGCCATGTAGCTAGCATTGTGTCAATGTTTTCAAAAAGGAGTTTTGAAAAGGAATTTTGGAAAGGAAGTGTTTGAACTTGTGAAGTTCGGAAAGGAAATGGAAACATATACCGTGGAGGTATCGTCGATGATGAAAGCCAGATGATGTTATACAAAACAAAGTGTTTTGCAAACAAAACCTTTTTCTACTCTAAGCAAGAATTCTGGAAAACTGATTCCAAGAAGTTTTGCAAAGAGAAAATATTCTTTTACAAAGTTTTACAAAACCTCTTGTACATGTGATACCTACAAGAGAAATAAAACTATATTATTTTCTTCTGAAGTATCTTCTTCAACGAAGATACAGATTAACCTGACTGCAACTATGGTCATCATATATGAACACCATTGATAGTGAACCATATTTATAGCCTACCTATTCCACCATATAAGCATATTTGCATGTTTGGTAAGTGAAATGATGGATGTCTTGCTGAGTACATTCAAATGTACTCATTATGGTTTCGCCCCTGGTATCTACTTATCAGATTTGGAGAAGGAGCCTCCAAAGGATATCTATGAAGAGAAGTACGGAGTTGACGGCTTTGCGAACTAGGATCGTCTCCGGGTCAGCAGCCTGTAGGTTAAGGCGTGACTTGGGCTCAACTACGTTGTGTTTTAATTGTCTTCCGCTGTGTTTGTTAAGTTGCCTGCCCTTTGTGGCAATTGCGTTAAACTTGATCATGTGATCATCTTTGTAATACCTTTATGTATTCGTGTAATGGATGATGTATATCTGTGTGCCAACTGTGTATGTTGTTCACGACTGATCTTTCTGGGATCGTGAATGTATGCATACGTAGGGTTTCAGACTGCCGGTCTGGGGTCCTTACACTTTCCCAGGCAATCTCCGGAGCCCAAGCGGTATGCCTAGGTATTTGACCGGGAACTGAGCAAGCTGACATCCCATCGCCTCGGCCGCACCCATTACTACATCCTCTCCACACCCAATAGGGGGAGACCGAGCACTGAGCGAAGTTTGTGTGGAGGCCGGAAGCGTGACCATAAAGCGCAAGGATCTCTCTAAGATTATGCAGCTCTGCGGGGTCCGGATGACAGAAGATCACCACATCATCCGCGTAAAGAGACACTTTAGTGACCAAGTCTTGGCGAGCCAACCTGCGCAGTATCCCAAGCTCTGCCGCCTTAGCCAGCACCCTGTTCAGTGTGTTAATCACTAGAACAAACAGCCGAGGCGATAGGGCGAGGCCTTGTCTCAGGCCGCGCCGGTGCCAAATAGGCGGGCCAGGCTCGCCGTTGAGCATCACCCTGGAGCTAGCGGTAGAAAGGAGGATAGCCACTCACTCACAACGTGGACCGAACCCAACTTTCCGGAGCACCTCGAAAAGTAGCCCCCACAAAACTGAATCGAAGGCCCGCTCTATGTCAAGCTTGAGCATTACCCTAGGCTCTTTAAGCCGATGAAGCAAGCGCGCGGTTTGCTGCACCAACATGAAGTTATCATGGATGCATCGACCACGTATGAAGGCTCTCTGATTGTTGTCAATGAGGAGTTGCATCCGAGGGGCCAAGCGGAGGGAGAGGGTCTTCGCCGCCAGCTTGGCGAACAGGTGAATGAGACTGATTGGTCGGAAGTCACCCATAGCGGCCGCATCCGGGCGTTTAGGCAAAAGGATGATCAGAGCTTGATTCAGGCCCTAGAACCCTCTCCCACACATTGAGTAGAACTTGTTGAAGGCTACCATGAAATCATCCTTGACGATGCTCCAGCAGGACTGTAAGAATTCCTCCGTGAAACCATCCGGGCCTGGCGCTTTCCCCTGGGGTAGCTGCCGGACCACTTCCGACACCTCCCCCTCCATGAAAGGGTCCTCTAAGCCAGCAAGGTCGCAGACATGCACCCCCAAGAAGTCAAGGTCCAGGGAGAAATCCCGCGCCTCCGAAGTACCTAGTAAACGCTGGAAGTGTTGGAAGGTTGCTTTTGCCATCTCCGCATGATCAGTCACCGCCACCCCCTCCACAACGAGTTCCCGAATAGCGTTCTTTCGTCTGCGGTGCGAGGTGTGGTGGTAACTAAGTTACTGGATAGTTTTCAAACTAACTAGAAGTACTTCTGGATACCCACTGTCGGCTCCTTCTATGAGACTACAAAATACATAGGACTTAGATTTTTCTAGATGAGAAGAGAAAATACAAAATGACCATCACAGTTGAGCATACATTCAGTTTACCTTGTTAAAGTCTCTGCTAATTAGGTCAATATATACTAATGGGAAAGGAACTGGTCTTGTTGACCGAAAAGGAGTGACAATGATCATTGATTGAGCAGGAGATATAACAAAATGAAGATAGATCTATGCATGATAAAAAATACTACTCTGCTAAATGCAGATCCAGCGGTGAGGAAGGCGCCCAGGGTCCAGGGAGTCGCCGGAGCAGCGCGGTGGCTGAGTCGGCGTAGTTCTATC